>VWYH01008998.1:203027-460190 GCA_013399365.1 Pampusana beccarii
TTTTTCGTTCAGTGCCTAAACTAAAGAAAATGAAAATGAGAGAACTGTTTCAGGGCAGGCTAGAATTAAAAGTCTCATTTTGGAGTTTCATTTTAAAAATGTCATTTAGGGTTATTTATCCCTTCTATATAACAGATCAAATTTGAAATTACAATGTCAACTTGAATAAAATTGCAAATGTTTAACTTTGTTGAAAAAAAGTCTGACCTCTCCAAATGTTTCCTTCTTTTTGCCCTGTCAAAACTCATTTGCTGAATTTTAAATGAATTCAGAGAGAGTTCATCTCTCTTCTGAAACTGTGTTGTTTTAATTAATAACAATATTGCTAGGGATATTGCCCAGATCTCAGTTTGCCTGTATACTCTCAGTATTACAAATACAGCTCAAATTCAATCATTTTGTTTGTAAGAGACCCTCAGGATCACCGAGCCAAATAATCGCCTAACTTTAACGCTAAACCATGTCCCTAAGAACATCGTCTAAATGCCTTTTAAACCCCCCCAGAGATGGTGGCTCCACCACTTCCCTGGGCAGCCTGTTCCAATGCTTGACAACCCTTTCTATGAAGAATTTTTTTCCTAATATCCAATCTAAACCTTTCCTGGTGCAACTTGAGGCCACTTATTTGCTCTCATCCTATCACTTGCTACTTAGGAGAAGAGACCAACACCCTCCATGCTACAACCTCCTTTCAGGTAGTTGTAGACAGCAATAAGGTCTCCCCTCAGCCTCCTTTTCTCCAGGCTAATGAGCCCCAGTGTCGTATTACAATGTTTCTTCTGTTTAGATGTACTTTATCTGAAACAAGCTATTTGAAGAGCTCCTGACATAATGTACGGTGTATAAACTATTGACTGTATATATAGGGTGTTTGTAAATGATTGAGATAGATAGGAAACTTATAGGAAAATATTCCTCAGATACAATTTAAGCTTTTTCTTAATATAAATACCTCACAGTCACTTGTGGTCGTGTGAACTACACTCTTGTCAGTCCTGAAAGTCATGCTATTGCATCTTGGGAAGACTCAGATGATGAGATTTGTATGACCAAAATAAGCTGTTAAAATTTAGGTTGGTTCCCTCTGCAGTCACGAGAGAGAGAAAGGCACCAGCAGGCAGCTTACTCGTCCCATTTGGAGACTGCTATCTGTGATGGGCAGGTGAATGCACTCCAAGGATGCCTGTCTCCTTTCCTGCACTTCAGTGGAAGCCCTGGTATCTGCATTTCAGATTGTGCTCTTGGGATTTAGGTTGCAGAAGACCAGAACGTAACCTTCCCAGACAGAGAGCTTAAGATATTTAGATGTCTGAAAGAAACAGTGGCTGCTAGATTCCTATTTTTATTTGTTTTATTTTGTTTTAATTTTGCTAAGTGTCTGAACAAGTATAATTTTTAAGAATTTGGCTCCCTGATGGAAATCTGTGACAGGGCAGACACATTAACGTTGGTTTCCCCCCTTTAAGGATAATACTTAAATTAGGGTACTGTATCTCCTCAAAAACAAATTGTCTCATTTTAATTTCAAAAGACCAACAAGCCCTGTTGGGTATTGCATGGTCTAATATATTAAGTAAGTCAATATTAATGACATCTGTTCCCTCATTTGCACTAGAGGGTATTCTGGTGGTGGATTTGCAGGTTTGGAACTGGTTATGTTCATTGTTTAGAACTCTAGTTGATTGAAATACAATCAATTTTGTTCACTCCAAAATGCTTCTGATGAGGAAAAACATTATGTTTCTAAACAGTAGAAATATCAACCTTGCCAGACTTTTAGATTATCATAATTCTTCCTTCCTTTTTCCAGATATGTGGGAGTGCATGCAGAAATAAGTTTAGAAAGAGACAAGTTGCATAGCACTTTCTTTTCCAGTGGCTTGTTTGATGAAGGATATTCAGAGATAAGGCTGTTCTTAAACTATGTTTTGCACCCTCCCTCTCCCAAGAAATACCCTCTTGTCTTTTTAAAAAACTGTGAGTCACTCAAAAAGAGTCTGAAAAGTGCTGTCCCAAAGTTGAATAAATTAGGCTGTTGTTACACAGAATTTCCATAACAAGCAACTGAAATGCTTGCTATGGTCCAAAAATGATAATGTGTTTCTAGATTTCCTAGCAAAAGGAACTAGAGAAGGCAGCAGACGTACACTGATGCTCTGAAAGTTCTCCTGAGGTTTATACATTTCACCCAAACAAGGCTGGGAAAGCGGCATAGCAACAATCACGGCCGACGTCCAGATGTGATCTACCACGATATCACAAACAGGACAGACAGCTCAATTATCTTTATCTGTGATATGGCTTCTATTTTTCTCTTAAACTTGAAAGTTTCATTCACTGAGAATTCCTGCATGTTTGGTACTTGACTCAGGTGCAGTCCCTGAGGATTGCATCCTTTGTTACATTTCTATGGCAACCTCTGGATTCTCCTGACAGCGCTTCCCATCAGCTCCTGTAATTGTAGATCACTGATTGGGCATTCATTCATTTCCAGTTTCTAACTTATCTCTTTTGGACAAAACAAGACTTTATCTGATCCCTTTTTATCAGCATGATACTTGTAAGTCTACCCACAAAGCACCCCCTTACCATAACTTGTGTCTCAGAAGCAGAGAATGACTGTTTCAAGAGACGTGCATGGAAAGATCTCTCTAGGGAAGAGGAGTACAGGGATGCAAGTAGAAACACAAAGGTAATAAAACCTGTGAGCTGTAGTCAGTCTTTGCTTTAGTAACGAAAACGAACTAAAATCTCTGCAAAAGACGGGAAAATGTAAGCAGAGAAGAAGTTGCATAGATGTTTCTGCACATTTAGTTCACAATTTCATAGCTCTTTAAACTGTTCCAACTATAAATTAAGAGAAAGCCCCAATTAAAGCAAATGAGCAAACAAGTGAAACCCCACACGCCTTTGTGTGTGAGCAGCTAATACTATACTGAGTGCTACACCCAGTCATAAACCACCAAACCCACACTTCAGGCTTCATGTGGAGTCACATTAATAGGAATGTACATAATTGCACATCTAATCAGAACAGTGTGAATAGGAAGTAACAAAAGGGAGGAATGAGGCTTGTGTAAAGCCTTAAAACAGATATGATCGGATGTGACCTTGTAATTACCATGCAATGGAAAAGTGTGTCCACCTCCGTGTGGCCAGTAGAAGCTCATGGCAACTGAAAGAGTTTGTTCCGTCACTTACCACAGCTTCTCCTTCAGACTGTTGCTGCAGGGTAGTTTCAAAAAGCTTTCAGGAGTTATTCAGGAGAAGAAATTGGCCCAGATTGAAGAGGGTCCCAGCTCTTAAGTCATGCTACACTTAAATGCCATCACTTACAGAATCCATCTGATCCACACAGCCCGATGAACCCTCTCACTGTGCTTATCTCTAGTTTTAAAGAAGTCTTTCAGGAGCTGAGTGAAGCTGCTTGTCATGTCTTCTTCACACAGACTTGCCCATTTTTTTTAGTCATCAGTGCTAGATGCTTTTTTTGCGATGAGTATCTTCGGCTTTTCAGTCCTCAGGTTCTCAGTGTGTAGAAAATATTGCTATTGAGACCTCTTCTGCAACTTGACCTTTCATGACATTTGAAACTAATGAAACGTAGTCCAGGAAGAAAAGGGTAGCCTATGTGGAAGTATGTCTGTTAAATTATTGCTTGGAAATATACAACTCAACATGCACAATATTTACCACTGTTAGCAATAAACTCTTCTGACTACAATAATATAACATCTGTTGCTGTTATGCAGTCTCACCCTTTAATTAGGCACAGATGGTCTTCCTCTCCCCCATCTGGTCTAATTCTTTTGCTTTTGAGAAGAAAATATAAACCAGTTTTGTTTGTGACTTATCCTTGTAGGTAAATTCCTCTACACCATATACTAGTTAAGACATCTCTTGTCCAGTAACATGAGATTTTCAGATAAACCAGTAGAAAGCGCATTTATTGCACTTAGAGGTATGGAGATAGGAGGAGGATGTACACCTGAACTCCCAGTTCTTACCTTGTAAAGGACATCAGCACATGGTTCATCTGACAGGCCTGCAGACAACAGAACTTGAAGAATATTTTTAGCAATAAAAGGAGTATAGATTCTGTATGCCCTATGTGTAAATTTTTCGAGGAAGATTCTGCTTCAGTTATTTTCTAAATGTGTTTCAACCTTTCCTAAATCCCTCAGTACTACCCAAACTTTGAATATTCTCCATAGTTCTTGTCCTTTACCCATCATCTGCAAATGTACTCAATTATTAATTGGTTATTAAATTATTAATCACTGCATTAATTAACAGGCTGCCTTACTGCCTCTTTCGCACCACCAATGGAATTGTTAAAATTAGTCAGATTCCATAACAACTCCTGAGACAGCCTGATAATACACTTCATTCATACATAATGATGTAATGAAATCTTTTCATTTATGTGTATTTTCACTCAGCTTGTCAATACGATCCTGCAGCTTTACTTTTCCTGATTCTTAAGAAAGTCATTAAAAACAACCCTTCTGCTCACATGTACAGTGTTTTCTAAGCTATTCCCACTGATGTCCTAGTTCTACAGATACAACCTTAATAAGAAAAATTTTTACTATCACAGGACTATTTTATGTCTGTCTCTAATGTGGCCACCTGAGGCAAGAACCCCAAATTCAAACTTCACTGGAATCAGTGGAAGTCTTTATTTTGGTTTCAGTATCACCTTGATCAGAGAGTGCTTCTTTTAGGCAACTTTGCATACAGCTTTCAACCAGTTAGGCAGAGAAATGTGACAGCAGTGAAAAAATGTTTATGCACAGCAGACTCTTCCATTGCTATGGTCTTCACGAGTCTGACTATGTCAATGCTATGGAAAATGTGGGCAGTCAGCAGTTTGGGATTTGACCCCGCATTTTCCTGAGATGGGAAAAAGCTGACTAGCAATTTTGTCTACATTCATACCGATGTCTTTTTAGGGCTGGCTTTAGTAAACTTGATTTTCCAAAGAGTTATTACTCTGTGCTTCCATGTGGCATGGATTTAAGGCAGACACAACTACGATTCACTTTTGGAAGCTTTGATCCTCAAATTTAAAGATATGAGGAACTAAACAAAGAATTATTTTATCTATGGAATTCTGACAAAAGAGGAGGTAATACATGATACTCTTATAAATAGCATGAGTAGGAATTTAGAAATAATGATCCATAATCTAGTTGAATCTATGTAGTTTATAGAAGATACACAACTTCTGGTGACAGGGTACCTGTTATTCCATGCTACAGTATTTGATTTCAGTAAGTTCAGGGAGAAGATAAACAGATCATCAACTTGGAAAGGCTATTTCAGTCCTCTAGCTGAACCACACATTTTTGGGAAAGACTGTTCTGAGAATTAAAGTCATGCCTTTAAAACCAGAAACAAGTTAGTTAGGGAGGTGCAACGAGGGGAATAGGAGAACAGCCCCATGAAGTTGTAAGAATAACTCTGTTCTTTTTCAAATAAAGGTCTCTGCACCTTATTTGTTGGTAGACATATGCATCTGAGAACTTACGAATACCATATTTCAGTCCATAGCCACATCCTTTGCTGGAGCTCCAGCTACCATAACAGTACCAGAGGAAAAGACTCACTAGTGTCAGTAATTCTAAATTTTACTGCATAAAACATCGTGGTCCACTCAGCATAATTTGTTATTCTTTCATTGACTGTTAATGCTAATGTTAGATGGACCTTGACAAAATACTGGTATTTCACAAGTTTGAATAGTTTCACTCAAAATTCATAGATAGAGGAACAAACTGTTCTCTGCTTAAAGGGAAATTACAGGAAGAAATCACAGCCTTACCTGAATCTGACCCACAAGGTAAAGTCTGTTTCTTGAGTGATTCCTGAGTCTATGTTGAATATTATGCACAAAAGACAGAAGAAATTCAAGACAAAAAACTGTGGAGATTTTAACTGCACAAATACAGATAGAACTTCTAACATTTTCTACCCAGCACTTAAACAGAAAGTTAGCCCTTTCCTAACAAGCCAGTTCTTAACAGGATTATTTTCCATAAACTTCTCCAGTAGCCACTTCTTTAAAAAATAGATAAACAAAGCTGACAATAAAGTTAACTTGAATCTTACAGGTGTGGTGTAAAATTTCCTCTGTCATCTCGAGTTTCAGCTTCTTTTCCATGTGTTCTGAAGCTTTTAAAAAAAATATTGTTTTTTTAGAAGTCAGTTACGTGTGAGTGGTACAATTTAAACCTCAGCTAATTCCACGATACATCCTTCTACTGAGGCTGGGAGAGGGATTTTACTTGTTTCACTACATCTAATCTTTTGAGAAGCAACAACGTAGTTTCATACAAGTTTGGAAACACCGAAGGTCAGTAAGAATGTGAACTTAGGAGGACATTTAGATATAGAAGAGTCTTACAGTCAGGAGTCTGATTAAGAGCTTGGAAAAGGTGGAGATTCAGTTTACAAAGTGTGCACTTCCTTATAAAACTAAAATAAAACAACCGTAAAGATTGAAGACTGGATTAAGAGGTTTTTTGGTTTTTTCGGTGTTAGTGTGGGTGGTTTTTTGTTGTTGGTTTGATTTTTTTTTTTTTTTTTTTTTTTTAGCAAGTAAACATGCAGATTATTTGTCCATTCAAGTGCCATGTAGAACTGGTTCCAGTAGATGGAGCAAGAAAGCAGAAGGAAAAAAATGCCACATACCTAGGGTACTCAAACAAGGTGGACATGTTCACGAGGCAGGATGTGAAATGCATATGTTCATAAAACATGCCTCAAACCATCAGAGGAAAAAGCATTTTGAAAGCTATTCCATGGATTCAAGTTCAGTCAGAAACTCTTCTCACATAAATGACACTGACGGAAATTTTTCCTTGTAAGTATAGCCACTTGGGATTTTCTCCAAAGTTAAAAAAAAAAAAAAAAATTAAAAATTATTAATTATGACTAGCTTGTTATTTTCTTGGCTTTAGTGGAGATTAGGACAGCTTAATCCTTCAACAAAAGCTAATGCTGTGAAGAAGTATTACATGAGACAAGCTTTACGTATCCCATATGATCTTCAGCCTCTTATTTTCCACTTCCTCTCTCTTCTGAGTCCATATGTAATTACCTTGTTTATAAATGGGTCGTGCATCGCGGTGAGCATCATGTGGTGCAGGAAATGTGTCCAGAGGCCCTGCACAGGCACAAGCAATGGAGCTGCAGCTCCTGGGAGTCACTGTAGCACCTCGGGAGCCAACATAACAGCAAGCTCTTCATTTGGGATGAAATTACTGTTTTGTTTTGTCTTGTTTCCTCAAGTTAACATCTTCTAGAAAACAAACAAACAAACAACCTCCCAACAACAACAACAACAATCACCAGCCATTTGTTTTGGCGAAATTGAATGAGAAGAGCTCTCACTTGAATCAGTGATTTTTTTTTTTTTTAACAGGACCTATTTATCACAGAAGCCTCCGGCAGCCCGCCAGCAACATCCGCGAGGCCTGTGTCCTGTCACCAGCCCAGGAAGCGTGTGACACCCAGCTTAAGGGAAAAGGGAACATCTGCAAGCACAGCTCTTCTGTCTGCTGACAGTGAGGAGGAGGGTCTCCTTCCTCTTCCAGGCTCAGCGGAAGTCAGCCGCTCTTCTTCTTGACTCTTCCCTAACTTCTAAAACTGAGACTCAACCCCACATGGTCATCTCCGAGCCCTATGTGATCATCGCGGCTGGCAGGTATTTTCCATGCAATTTCCACAGAAGTCTTTTGACAGAAGTGGGCAGCTTGACCTCACTTTCCAGATTCAGCTCTCTGCAGTTTCCCAAGTGTTTTTGTCAAAATTGAGCTGAACAAGCTATTCTGAAAACTATGTAAAAATTGTGGTTAAGGCTGCCTTGAAACCATGGCTGGCTGGGCTGAGGCTAGCAATTCAGGTGGAGCATATGACCAGTGGAAATGTGGCTCCTGTGCAGGGACTTCCATCCCAGGGCCAGCAGCAAACCGATGAGGGTGTCAGGGGTGCTGTGGGGGACCTTTTGTCATCTCCTTTTCAGCTACATGTTTCTTAGGCTGCCTCAGCTTCAGGTTCTCTGCTGTGATTTGTGACCGTATGGACACGTTGATGTATGTACATGTGAAGTCAGGCTTGCATCAGCTTCAGCACAGGAGGGTCTGTTCCTGCAGTGCATTCCAGACAGCAGTGGTTCTTTCTGCTGCAAGTAACCCCAGCAGGTTTGTATGGTTTCCTATTTTCTTTTCTTTTTGATAAAAAAAAAAGTCAGCTTTTCTACCAGTTTCTTCCCCTCATGAGGTTCAAAACCCTGGGAGAAGTCAATGATTCCTTTGGCTCCTACAAAACAACCCTTCATTCAGGTGTGTCCTCAAGGTCTGATGTGGTCCTCCAGCACGTATCTGCCACAAGCACGGTGAGAGCTGAGAGATCAGTTCTCCCTCCAGCTGCATCTGGAGCCGAGTGTCCAAGAAAGTAAATGGAAAGGTATAGGGGTGTTGCTACATACCAGCCCATACTCCTCTAGGTACGTATGCAGATATGGACTCATGCACATTCATATATGGGACAACATGAGGAGTGTGGATACAGCTCTCTTCACTTTCTTTCCTTCTCCCTTTGCCTTTAATAAAAGTAGAAGACATCTGAGTGATGAGATCCAGTGTATCAGGGAAGTAAGAGAGACAGTGGTGACAGGAGAAAGTGCTCACAAAGCATTTTACAGATGTTGGTTGCTACTGCAAGGATGAACAACTGCATGGAGACCTTCCCAATGCAGGACCATATCTTCTGTCCTGAACTGGGAAAACAAAACAGTGAGCAAGAGATTTGAGTGAAGAACAGAGAGATCCCTGATACTATTAATTAGTCTATATTTGTAGAAGAGTCTATGTCTAGAGATAAACATTTCTCATTCCAAATTGTCGCATAGTCACCCATGTCGGTTATTTGGGCATCACTGTTTTGCAGAGCACATGCTAGCAGAGCAGTGATGACACATCTCAAAGAAGCACAAGGGGAGAGCTACTGAACAAGGATTCTGGTCTGAACATCTGAAAATAATTTTTAATTAATACCAACTTGGAAAAAAAAAAAGTGTTTTGCTTGTAGATGCTTTGTGATTGGAAAGAGAGGGATTTGTTAAATAAATAATTCCTTCTGAATTAGTCACCAGGTCTAATTAAGAGATACCAAAGGGACAAGGAATCAGAAGAACAAGTTTAAAGGAATATCTAGCTAAAACGTAAGATAAAAGTAGTATTTGAGAATATCAAAATAAACAGCGTGTGTGAATGTTTTCCTTGGGATGAGCCAAGGGAAATATTTTCCTGGGGTTTGGCCCATGCAACATGTAACAGATGAAACCAATCTGGTTGCTCTCTTGAATGAATTACACAATTAGTGGATATAAGGAGATATGGCTGATGCTAATGAAAAGCCTGAATGTCATTTGAGCAGTAATACCTTGTAAATCCTGATGTTTGGGGCCTGACTTATCTTACAATTACCTTTCTTTGTTGCTGGTGTAACGCCTTTGGCTCCAAGGGGCTCACACCTGATTTCACCTGTTTGAAAGAGGAAAAGGCTTTTTGATTCCTGGCAAAAATTTTAGATGTTTCACTCCACTGTCAAGACTGCGTTTGCTGGAGGATTTTTCTCTTCATTTTAAAGAGAGATGTAATTAACATCTCTAATCTGATCCTGAGGAAATCTATTTGTCATAATCTTGCTTTTCAAGCAATCCAGGCCCCCCAGAGGATCCTCTGCCCTTACGATGCTGCTAACAAGGTTTGCCTGAAGCCTAATGGGTTTCATTCCAATACCTACTAAATGGCTTAAAACATGCATATGCTGAAGGCAGCGTATGGTTTTCCAGTACAGCATCATGGCTATGAAGACCAGACACTCCTTTTTAGTGACCACCTGTTCTCATTTCCCAGACACTGGCATAAATCAGCTGCATAAACAAAGCAGAGGTGAGAGGAGACTCTCACTCAAAAATCCGATAAGAAAATCCAGATGCCATGATCCCTGTCATTGCTAAGACACACTCCCAGTCTGTTCCCGCTTCCTTTCTGTATAAACCCAGGGTGACTTCAGTTACCCAACTGAACAATTCCAGCTCTATAAATGAGATAAAACGAAACACAAAGTGAAGATGAGATATAAGTGTGCAAAATGCCCGTGTGTCACTTGGTTAACAACTAAATGCATAGCAGGCTACAACACAATATTGTGCGTGGACACAAGTTTTTATTAAAATATAAAACTTTTGTCTTCAGTTCAGTTTGCTACTATCTGTAAATCTGTACTCTTACTGAATTTCCTAACACTAATGTTCAGGAAGGATTTTTTTTATTTATTTTTTTTTTTTTTAGCACGTGCTTGTGCGTATCCGTGATTTGTATGATTCCCAGACACAAAGCGACATGATACTGGGAGGAAGTTTGGGAGCCTATACCAGCAACACATGAACAAAAGGTGTTATAAAAGCACTGTAATGAACAAGAAAGCCATGCATTTCAAGTTCAGGAAATTAAAAAAAATACTGTTAAATGTAAAAGAAATCCAAGAAAGCTAATAAAAAAACCCCAAACAAACAAACAAACAAAACCACAAAAAACAGTTAAAACATCTTAAAAATCTTAGCTCTAATAGAGAAAAAAAATTATCTTAATGTGAACACTGAAATACATTAATGATAAGCATATGACTATTGCGTAAAGCTATAACCACGCAAACTCGCACATTGTCAAAAAAGTTATTCTGTACTTAAAATAAGAGTGAGAACAGATCTCCTGCTGTGACTCAAGCATCCAGCTACGAGAGTGATGGACTGTATTTTAACAGTCTGTGTATAGAGACAGAGGAATGAATTTGGTCTCGAAACTGAAGGTGAAGCCTAAATTATAAAATAAGAATAGAAATAGCAGTAATGCTTGATAGCTTTGTTTCTGCCTCTTCCTGGAAAGAGGAGGCTCAAAAGGACATTTTGTTTCCAGCCTTTCTCAGCTGAGGCAGAAACAGATCTATGCCACATTACTGAGATGAGGAAAGCTTCTCCTTTGCACATCTGCTCTGTGTTATCCACAGAATGTCGAGGTCGGTGCATCTGAGGAGTTGAAGGGTATTATCCGCACCAGCAGAACTGCACGTTTGCAGGTGGGCTGCCAGGAGTGTTGTACATGGCACTTTGCAGGGAGGACTGCCTGCTGACTGGGCTCTTGCATGAAGAAGCCTGACCTCTACACACAAGCAAATCCAATATCTGATTTTCAATATTGCCTCTGCTTTAAACACAACACTATTGTCCTATCGTAGGCTCTACACATAGAAGTTTGAGCGCAAGTGGAAATGTTTCCCTCCTCCTTTCTCCTCTTGACATACTCTTAGAGGACTTAGGTCGATTTCTCAAGCTACCATTTCTATACATGTATACTTAGTATATATTAATACTTTTATATTCTTGATAGAAAGTGTAGCATAGCTCAGATCTTTAAGCTGAGACAAGTCAAAGAAGTTTACCATGTAAATGAGTAAGAAGGCTTAAAACAAGTTATTCTCTTGTCTTTATCTCAGATAGTTTAGTTTGACTGTTTCTGTTATTTTGGTTGGTTGGTTTTTTGTTTGTTGTTTGTTTTTCCCTCCATTTCTCCCATCTCCAAAAGCGAATACAAATTATCAGAGATAAACGTAAAAGAGGATTGTTTCCTTCTCTGCCTTAGAGGTTTGTCTCTAAAATGTTACCTGTCCCACAAAAATGATTCTGAAATGGTGCTGAGCATTATAGCAAGGGAGGGAAGTATTATTCCAGCCATCCCTTAAGCTGGCTTGGGATCTCCTTTCAATATTAGCGTAACTTGCTGTAAAAATTGGAACCAAATTTCCCTTTGGCATGTATGGTATTACTCAAATGAATATACACTCATCTCGAGTCAAAGAAATAGGCTTTATAATCACAGCTAAACGCATGGTAAATGTATTATATTGTGTTAACTAGTTGTGGACGAATGTCTAATTGTGGTACATGTAAAAGGGTGATGTAGGTTATTTCTTTATTCATTACATACCATACTTATGACATGTATTTTAACATTTTTATGTTCCTTTTACATTTCCCATTCTTACCCTGTTTTGAATGTTTCTCCCAGGATTTTACGCAAATAGGTAATAGGAACAGGTTAAGCCTTTGCACTGGTAGTACAAAGTCTTCTATATCTCCCAACTGATCTGAGAACACTACTTACAGCCATAAGTGACACTATTGAAACCAAAACCAAGGAGATAGCATGTCTGGCTATTAGAATACAACAGGTAGCTTTCATTTTAAAAATAGTCTCTACTTTCCCCTCATGTCCATCCTGTAGAATTATGGTAGAACTAAATTCCCAGATGTAAGCGTACTGCCTCCATCATATGTTACTACTGACATTCGGCACTGGTTATCCAAGCTTTCATCTCTTCATCTTTAAAACACTGCCATCTGTTGTTTCCAGACTGTTCAGTCTTCTGTTTATCCAAAACTTTGTTCCAAGCCATATGGAAAAAATATCTATTTTCAATTCACCATCATATTTTCTTAAAATATACCAGAGTGATGAGACAAAATAGGCATCACTTACACATAGATGTCCTTGAAGGGGATGATAATTTATTACGCACTGTAGTTTCAAGATTTTGACCATGTGGTCATTCAGTACACACAGATACCACAAAGGCTGGCCAATTTGGTAATAATATGAACATGCTTAAAGTATTTGAATGTTGTTATTGTATCTGGATTTCATTGGTTGGCATATTGATCTAGTCATTTCCACTGGTAACTTTTCTAGCTAGGCCATTTTCAGTATCTTTCTTCTGTGGTCAGAAATTTCTCATGTCTTGCTACAGGCTATGCGTGACTTCTTGCAAATTGAATCCAATTCCATAATCTAACGATTAAGCCATGCAAAACCCTTAGATATTATATTAAGCTAGTGACATTAGGAATATGTTAAAATGTTGTAAGAATTGGAGGTCACACTGTCTATGCCTACAAGAGCAAGCAGTACAGACAACGGAAGCAGGATAGCAGAGAGAGGCAGCTTGAGCTGTAGCCCAGACGTCCACCTTACACACATTTGAGAGGGGTTTCCTTCAGACAACTTCCAGCCTGGTTGTCTGAACTGAATGGTATTCATGGCTGGAGCACTTTGGGTACAGTTCAGGATGCCTCTTCCAGGTTAATTCCCTCCAACAGTCCTCCCATTTGTGTGCTGTGAGACCATAATGCAGTGTGAACCAAAGAGCATTAAGCAGAGACAATGAGGATATTACCTTCAACACAGAGCTGAAATGAAGGAGGTAAAATAAGTCACTAGAGGTATTAATCTGCAAATCCATTTCAATGAGATCAATTCCATCTTTTATTTCCTGAATCTGAATTTCTGATATAAATAATTTTCAGTGCCAAAAGTGAAGGAGATACCATGCTTGGGCAGAAATAGATTTCTTCAGAACTAAAAAAGAAAATAGAAAAGGATGCTATTCTTAGGAACGGGCTATGCGTGTCATTCCCCAGTTCAAAGGAATATTTAAAATGAGAAGTTGAGTTTCCATTCAAAGCCACCCTCTTTGATGCAGAATAAAGGCCTGCCCTTCCATCCTTCAAACAACTGCAAGATTTTCTCCTCCTGAGTTACAGTCTTGTCCTCCCAGCCACCCACAGGCAACAGCCTCCCCCAGATACATGCAGATTATGCTGTGTAAAGTGACCCAAGTTGAAACTAAGGAAGAAAACAGGTGCCAGGTGGCTAGAATTTGTGACAGTCACTGGTAAAATCAGAACAGAGCTGTAGTGATAAAGATGGGGAACAGATGCATCAGGACTCAGGCAAAACACCCAGAGAGCACATTTTTTATTGTCCATTTTTATAAAAGAATATGGGCTTTTGTTCCTGATTTAGTAAGCAGTAGGAAAGAAAGCCACTGCTGTGGATTTTGAGACAAACTATTGTAAGGGCTGCAGGCAGGATGGTAAAGAATTACCTGGATCTTTTGAGCTGTTCTTCACCTCTAAATTTACCAGTTATCAGTCCAGGCAGCCAGCAGGGAGTAAAAGAAAATAAAAGGCAGTGGTACAGATGTGGGAAACCCTGTAGCCAAGATCAAAATCTAACTGCATGCTAAGTGTACAGATAATATTAATGTGTGTCATATTTAATTAATCAGAAAATTAGCAAGCCATAGTTGAACACTTTTCAGTAGCTAATTATGTGCTGCTTCTCAGCTTGAAACAGTGCCAGATGTATTTTTTTTTTCCCATCACTTGTGGTACTTCATCCAGTTTTCATCCGCTTGGGAGTGCTTAACTCTATATTCACTGCAGTTCTAGAAAGCAAAATTTTGTGAGTGCTGTGCAAAATGTTTTACCTTAGATGTAAGGAAAAGTGAACTTAGTATCTTCCTCTGTCCCTTTATATATGTTTTTTTGTTTTTTTTTTTTTTTTTTAATGGTCAAGAGAATCCCCTGCCAGGTTCACAATTAGAATTATCTCAGGGTTTTTATTTTCCAGAACCTTTTAACTCTCTACACTCTTCTATAAAGCTCATCTCTGTAGAATATCATGCTTTCTATCAGCTCACTTTACCCCTCAGGAGCTCAGTCAGCCTCCTCCAAAACTACTTGTTTTAAAAGTCTTCAGTGTTTATATCTTAGTGTCAGCGAAGTGGAGATCCCTGAGTGATATTCCACATATCCATTTTTGGCACAATTTTTTGCTCTTTCTCTGGAAGTAATGATCTTAGCCTAGGAGTATGTTGTGCTCACAACCAAAAAGTCCTTGTGGTGAATTTACAACCAAGAAGCAGCGCTGGGTAGCAGTACCCAAGCCAGCTGTGAATGGAAACACACAGATATTAGGATCAACAGACCATGTCAGCTTGGTGCTGATACTGTGTTTATTAAGGAACAGTGGTGCAGATCAGAGAGCTTGCTAGAGGGTAAAAGGCTGAGGCAGGGCCCCAGACTGTCTTAGGGAAACCGTCCTCTAAAGTTAGCCACATTTTGCATGGGTAGTACAGTGTGCTTCTTTAATTTCATAAGAATATGTTTCCCCTAGCTACAGAGACTAGGAAAAAGCCACAGCATAACAGGATCAGCTTACTATCTTTCTTCACTCTTATTCCTTTCCTTTGGTAACTTGAAAAATGGCATATAGTGGTTGGGCTGCTTTGTGATTTTTGGATGGACTTTTCCTCTGAAGGGGAGAATTATTCTCCAGAATAATTGTACAACCTTTTCAAAATAAGTATACAGCCCTAAACTGATAACTGTCCATTGATAAGTCTAATGACAGAAACATTTTCTCCATGTCCTTGAAATGACAGAGAGTGTGCTCGACCTAATACACTTCCAAAAACCTCACCCTGCTCCCTGAAGATCTTCCTGCTGCTCTTGGGTGTCAGTGCTAATGCCGTTGATATCCCAGTTGCCTCCAGAGTGGTAGTAGGTGTTTCGGTGTTTGCAGGTAGAAAAGTTGAAAACACAACAGTCGTCCACTTTCAGTGCACATACCCACATTCAGGAAAGCCCTGTGAAAGAGATTTAACGAGATTCTAACTGAGTCGACAACCAGGCAGGGCTGCCATCAGGCAACACTTTTGATTTTGAAAATGTGTTGCCTGGAGGCCAGGAAACACAGTGAGGTCTATGCTACCTTCAGTCCTTTGGAGATTTAATATATTTACTATTTGCCAGTCTCTTGGTACAGATAGTTCATGAACACACATGCAGGACTGCTGAAAGAGCTGTGCTGCCCCTGGGTCCTGTTCTATTCAAATATATAAATTATTAATTTCCCTTTGTTCTCTTATTTTCCTTCATGTACTTTCATGACACAACTTTGGTGACTACGGCTAATCTTTTCTACCCCAGCCTATCCCTCTCAGTGGTTGAGTCATTAGATTTCCATTGTCTACCTGACACAAATTAAAAAAGCATCTCTTCAAAAAGAGCCTTTTGCCAGGGCTCCTGTTTTGCCCAGTGGTTTATGATTGAGACATTGGCATGGGAAGCACAGGTTCACACCTACTTGTTATGAGAGGTGAGGAGGGTCATCTAATGATCAGTTCACTTATCCCCATATAATCAAGTTCTGCTGCCTGGAGATACTCTGGACTATTGGAAACATTCTCATGTGACTGTATGCTTTGTCCCAAATCCTGTGGGAGACCTGTGCCTTTCTATAAGGACAGCTGGGAGTGAGCTGGGCTATGCTCAGAGAGCTCGAAGGGACAGAGACAAGCACGTAAGGCAAATTAATAGAGTTGTTGGTCTCTCCTTTTTGCCCAATTTTCTTTCTGCACAGTGGTGCAAGTAACACGTTTTACTTTCTGAGTCAGTTGAGACCTTCTTGACAATGTTACCCCAAATGGATTTTTATTGCCTTACAGGTGAGAAGTTAAAGAATGGCTGCTTCTGCCATAGGAAGACAGTGAAGGGAGGAAGATGAGGGAGCTGGGAGGAAGATGAGGGAGCTGGGAGGAAGCAAAAAGGAGAAAAGCCCTGGAAAACTGTTTTTTGAGACCTCTTGCCACAGGTGATATGAAATGTATGGAGACAGTGAGTGCTGTTTTTCTCTGCAGGGCTGATTCCCCTACAGGAGATATGGCTTCACAGCAGTGCAGGAAGGAAGAATTTAAATGATTGCTCAAATACATCACCTCAGGTAACAGCTACCCCAGGAGGACAGCGGGTATTTGAGAAGCTTTTGTTCATGTGAGTGCCTATGGAATTTCAGTCAATGTAATTCAGTATGGATGTGAGCCATGGGGTGCACAGGCATGGATTATGAAAAAGCTGTGATATTTGACACAGAAAGGTGAGAGAAAGAATAAGGGGAGGAAAGCTTATTGTCAAATACTCCATAGACAGGAGAAAAACTATGACATTAAAGATTTTGTGAGTTTTCTCTTTAGTGAACTCAAACACTGCTCAAGACTGAAATTGGAGAGTGTCAAGCTTTACTTTCCTTGCTTTTTTTTTTTTCCTTAGTCAAATTTCTCATGTTATTTAGCTTCCCAGAGACAGACAAATATGGCTTTTGTGGCACTGGCTCTTAGATAACTTGGTAGTTTTGGCTAATTCCACGTGTGTCCTTAGGCATCAAAATACTTTTACAGACCTGTTGGCCATTATCATACAGTATTCCGGTGGCCACAAAGTGATGGAACAAATATGACATCTATTTCCTCCACAGATCTCCTAATCCAAGGGACAAAGGTTGGGCTTCAACAGAACTAAAGTAACAGACTTGCAGTGTCCTTGTGGTTGTGGGAGTACATCTGGGCAAAGCAAAGAAAATGTTGAGATTTGGGGAAATTCGAGAATCTGTCAATGAGGACTGGGGGCTCCTGAAGCTGGGGCTGGACCTGGTCTGCTGCCCATCTTGCGGCATATTTCAAAGTCTCTGATTAATTGCTTGAGGTATCTAAGTGTCAATCCCAATCTGCTATCGGCAACATAAAAATAATTCATGGACATGCCTTAGACCTCGTTGCTCTTATGTGCTGGAAACACTTAGGAGACTAGTAGTTAGTAAAGTCCCTCTGTATGAAGTACTTTATGTCCTGCACTAATTTAATCCTCCTTTTTGCCTGCACAAGTATGCATGACAAGTGAAATTCATTGATGCAGGATGTTGCTGAGGCAAATATAATGTTAGGGTAAGAGAAAGAAACATCATATTAAACTGAACTACATGTGCTCTGACTGCTGTATCCTTGATAGAAATTTTAACTTAGCTACAGGACAAAATATAGCCATTCTTCCTGGCAGTTTGAATAATGCAATATCAAAAATTGCAAAAAGACAGTTTGAGGACAAAAACACGCATGCGTGTCAGTCTTTTCTTTGTTTGTTTCAAGCTAAAACTCATTCAAATCTTTCAGATTCCAAAATTGGAATCATTTTATGTTTCATAACGTAAAATGTAATTAGGAAAAATACAAGGGTTTTATGGTATTACCAACCTCCTCTGTCAGCTGCCAATTCAACATTCTTGTTATAGTGTGTTTTACCTGAAAAATATGCATTTATGCTGAGAGTGATAGGCTGTCTGGAAATAAAACACACAAGCAGGGCTGGCAGTTAGGTAGAACATCTTTTTTATTGTAAATGCAGTATGTCTCTGTGTGTGTGAGAGAGACAGATTGGTTATGACTTAAAGATAGGCAATGATCTCGGAATATGGTAACACTGTTCAGCAAAATGAACTGTTCCTCCGAAACCTTCTTCTGTGTCCTGTGGCAAAAGAGTGCATTTGGGTATGCTCACTTCACAATTATATCCCCAAAGAGGCAGAACCTTTCCTGCACTAGGATCAGCTCAAGGTTGGCAGGGGACACGGGCAGCCTTGTTGACCATGTCTCTGCTGGATAACCTTGTGGCCTTAGCCTCATCACCCAAGGACAAAGTTTGTGCTTTATCCCCCAGCCCCTTTGTTCTGTCCGTAATTAGTGTGTCAGCCGTTCAGGGCACTGTCCACATCCCCTTATCTCTGTGGAGGCTTTTGTGACCTTAACGTAGATAAATGGAAGACAATTAACATTGTCATATCATTGCTTTGAATGATTTTGGTTATTGCTCCTTTCTGATCTAGAGTGCATTTAATTGTGTAATACACAGACTTCATCTGGTTTGCATATGCTGAATAAGCTGCTGAAATTGGGAGGGTTTTGTACTCAGGTTTTGTAAGCTTTGATAGACTGCTTAAAGGGGATATAACCCCTCTCCCTACCTTCATTAGGGTGAAATCCAGTGGAATTTGCCTTGGATGAAACCAATAAGCTTCAACACTGACTCCTTTCTACTAAAGAAAAACAGAGCATAGCAGAGAGGTGTGGGAGGTGAAAGTTTTATTCCTGGCCTGGTCACTGATCTTCTGTGTGACCCTGAGGAAGTTGCTTCACTGCAGTAGCTCTCATCCTATACTTTTTGTGTCCTCACTGTCGAGATTTGAAATGCCTTTAGAGGCAAGAATTGTTGCTGCATGCTTATGAAGTGGCTCACCAGTCTGAAACAAATCTCTCAAAAGAAAGAAGGTCTCAGTGCCCATTAAATGCCTGAGATCATTTTGCTAGAACCTGGAGAGTTACTGCTATGCTGTATATCTCTAAAAACAGCTTTTAATGCTTTAATCTTGCAACCGATTGCATAGGTAAAAATGAGTAGGAATCTGCACTTAGAATCATAGGATCATTTTAGTTGGAAGAGACCCTTGAGACCATTGAGTTCAACAGTTAACCTAATACTGTCACTAAACCACGTCCCTAAGAACCTAATCTATGAGTCTTTTAAACACCTCCAGGAACGGTGACTCAACCACTACCCTGGGCAGCCTGTTCCAGTGCCTGACAACCCTTTCTGTGAATAAATTTTTCCCAATATTCAATCTGAACCTTCCTTGGCACTATTTGAGGCCATTTCCTCTCAGCCCATCGCTTGCTACTTGGGAGAAGAGACCAATGCCCTCCATGCTACAGCGTCCTTTGAGGTAGCTGTAGAGAAGATAAAGTCTCTCTTCAGACCCCTTTTCTCCAGGCTAAACAGCCCCAGTTCCCTCAGCTGCTCCTCACAAGACTTGTGCTCCAAACATGCTAATATCTCATTAGCCAGCTAAATACATTCAGAATTTTTCACTCTCTACGAAGTATGTAGGTACAGTCACGAAATAACATCCTCAACAATGCACTCCAAGTTTCAAGTACAGTACAGAACATAAATTTAGGACAATAAAGTATAATAGCTTTTCTTTTGAAATTAACTAATATTTTTACCGAAGTTAGGATTTAAACCACATTAAGGCACTGGAATGTTTTCTCTTAGCTCTCTAAACTATTTGTAATGTTTCTTTCTCTCTGCTCAATCACTTAATCCTATGTTCACACAGGGTCCCATACCTTTCCTCATTATGTGCACTGCAAAGTATGCAAATTCATAGCATAAACCACAGTGTAATCAACCGTAACACCACAGCATGCACCAGAACACAAAAATACTAGGTGCGTTGCAAAGGATCTGTGATTCCACTGAATAACAGGATTTTTTTTCCTCAAGGGTGCATGTCAACAATCAGAGAGACTCAGATTCTGCAAAATATTAGTACTGCATTGATATAAAAACGTAACAAAGTAAGGAAGCTGCTAGAACAGAAATCAAACCCTATTGGTATTAAACCACATTTGTCATTTTAGAAACAAAACAACAAAAAAACACACCAAACAAAAAAAACCCACCACAAAAAAAACCCCAACAACAACAACAACAAAAAAAGAAAAAAACAAAAACCAACCAACCAAACAAACAAAACCCAACCCCCACCACATTGTGTGCCATATATACATAAAACCAAGATCCAAATCCATCTCCTTTTCTTTGAGACGAGGTATGACCAAAGCCTATATTTACCTTCCTCATTCTTATCTTTTTAGCAGCTTTTTAGCAGCCATGACCATGAATAGCTCCTGGGTACATCCCAGAACCAGTGACACATCTCAGGCATCACAGCACAATACCAGCAGCAGTGGAGGGTTGAGTGGGCAGCACCTGGTTTTAGTTGCCAGATGGGAGGTGGAGTTAGGGCCAAACTACAAGTACAAAAGCAATAGTATCAACCCAGTCAACTGTTTACAGTGCTTCAACTACCTGTGGCAATCATAAACTCATCACTGGACTCCAGCAATAAGGACACCAGATAGTCTCATCTTTTGTGCCTTTCCAGGCCTGGGACTTCAGGCAAGGTTGCAGAATGGCTCTACCAGCAGTAGCAACGGCTATGCGACATCCTTGTGCATTAGGAGTGAGCAGGCAAGTGATGCAGCAGATTTCAACCTTGCCAATGAGACTCAGATATTTTTCCTTTGGCTTTTGGGTTAGCGCACTGTTGGCAGCTGTGGGTGCAAGTACTTGAGTATACTTTAGAATTGTTGAGCCCTTTCTGAGCTGCATGGCCACATGTGGCGTGGCTGAAGCGCTTCTGGGTGCATGAGGGGGTACCAAAGGCAGTTGGACAAGTGTTGGACAAGACTCTTGGAGAGTCTGGCAAGAATCCTGGGACCAGGAGCTTGACAACCAATGAAGGACAGCGGCAAGCAGGATCTTGCCCTATGTCCAGTTTCCAGTTCTGACAGAACAGGAAGGAATCATAGAATCACAGAGTGTCCTGAGTTGGAAGGGACCCACAAGGGTCATCGAGTCCGACTCCTGTCCCTGCATGTGACAGCTCCACAGTTCACACCATGTGTCTGAGGGCATTGTCCAACCTCTTCTTGAACACTGTCAGGCTTGGGCCCATGACACCTCCCTGGGGAGCTTGTTCCAGTGCTCCACCACCCTCTGGGTGAAGAACTTTTTCCTAATGTCTAGTCTAAACCTCCCCTGGCACATCTTCCTGCCATTCCCTTGGGTTCTGTCATTGGTCACTAAAGAGAAGAGTTTGGCGCCTGCCTTTCCTCCTCCCCTTGTGAGGAAGCTGTAGACCACGATGAAGTCTCCTCCAGGCTGAACAAGCCAGGTGATTTTATCGACTTCTCATACAGCTTTCCCTACAAACCCTTCACCAACTTTGTAGCCCTCTTCTGGACACTCTCTAGTAGCTTAATATCTTTTTTATCCTGTGGCACCCAGAACTACACACAGTGCTCCAGGCGAGGCCACACCAGTGCAGAGTAAAGCAGGACAATCACCTCTCTTGCCTGGCTGGCAATGTTGTGCTTAATCACCCCAGGACACAGTTGGCCACGAATAAAGAAAAAAGCATTCCAGAAGGTGAAAAAAAACCAAAACCAGACAAAAAAATCCCAAACACAAACCAACCAACCAACCAAACACAGGGAGACTGCTGTCATCAGCAAGTACCACAAATCCTTGTGAGATGTCACAACAGAAGAAACCCCTAAACTAGATTCTAGGACCTTCCCCCACTCACGTCACACCCCAATCCCCCATCTAGAACCAACAAGCAAGCTAGAACACACTCTGGAACCGGCAAGTGATCTAGAAACAACAAGTGAGATAGAACCCCACTGCCCACACCCCTCCCAAAACACCAACTCCAGAATTCATACCTGCTCTAAACATGGCTGCATCAACACCACCCTAGCTCTAGAAACAACCTACCCCTCCAAACGCAACCTCTGTAATGGACCCAGACTCTAGGGATAACCCAGACTCTAGAGCCCCATGTCTAATACCAACCGCAAGCACAGCACGTTCCCCTTTTCAACTACAGATCAGAAGAGGGATCTTATTTGGGATCTGCAGCAGTTGCAGGACTGGGGCCTTAGGGAAGTGCTAGTAGCCAAACCTCCTTAACTGGACTTGGACATACGACTGCCTAACAGCCATGCAGCCAGAAAACATCTGCATTTTCACCTGAGCATCTATAGCTAGTTGCTCGCCTTTCAAGAAACAGGCCCTAATCCTATTTATGACCCTATGACTGACAGGCATCTGCATTCCAGACAAAGTACAGAAGAGTTCTCAGTTACAGGAAATATGTAGAAAGTTGCAGCAGATTATTTGCTCGTTAGACTTCCTCCTCAGTGACTGTGGGAGTGCACGGTACGTTGGTAAACCCTCCTGCTGCCGATTATTTGTCTGTCATAATGTGATCAGCCATTTATTCATAATGAAAAGCTAATGCCTCAAGAGAATCCAAAGGTTGGAGTTCAGCTTAGCTTCTTATGAAGATAAAAGGGGCAGAGCTAATTCTGAACGGATGTTATTTGTGTTTCCGTGCGGCTGTGTCTGCTTTTATCTTTTTTTAAAACCTGTCCAAAGCTGCACCCTTCTTACTGTACAAGGATTTTTTACTGTCACTGAATTGCCTGGTAAAGGGTAGAAGGAGTTTCTCCTCTCTCTTGGCATCTTCTTTTGGGGGAACTGGCATCCAAAGAACCAGATGATGGACGCTTCCAGGTGCTGTTCTCTGTAGTCACATAGAAATGCTCAGTTCTAACAGTGTTAATTGCACATCATCCTATTCCCACTTACGGAGTCAAGGCCGTCCATCTTGTCACTACTGTATTAGAAATTCAGCTCCCTCATTTCCCATCTTGGTGTTCTCACTGCTGCTTGTTTTCACCCATTAGAGCCATGAGCTGAAAGTGGTAATTTGATGTGTTTCCAACATGATTTCTGGAAAGAACGAATGAAATTTTGTCTCCTGTGCTGGCTTGTTTCCTTAGTGATTACAAAGAGCCATACAGCTCTTGTGTGCAGATCTGATGGACATGGACAGTATATAGAAGATGAGAGAATGAGATAAGACCTCTGCATGACTGAAGAGGTCTTCTTCAGAAAGAAAAGGCAAGATCTGTGCAAATTAATTTTCTTCCCTTGGATGACAGGGTGAGTGAGAATGAGACATTAAAGGAATGGACTGGAGAACTGGTTGCATACAAACAGGAATGAATACTATGCTTTATAAGACACTGAGGCAGAACTCTCACGATTCCCAGAAGAGAATGAATTCATTAGAAATGTGGTGTTCAAGGCACTTTTATTCCTGGCCATGACTCCACTGAGATTTCTCCTGCCAGCGGTACTGACTCAAGCAATTCCTCTCCTTTCAGGTGTTGGTTGTGCAGCTGCTTGGCTAACTGGACTACAACACTGAGCAGGGCTGTTCAAAACTTTATTTAACTTAACTGAGCTCCTTCGCCCACCTCATTTGGCAGACCCATAAATGTTGGTTGGTGGCACAAGAAGGACCTAGTGAGGAAATGCTCACAGAATCAGGCAAGCACCCTTTCTGGAGTGCTAGTCTGTCCTCAACGACTGAGGTAGACATCTCCCCACTGCCTCAGTGAACTGCTTGGCCAGGATTTCAAGAGGATTCATTATTTTGTCTTCCAGCTGAAGAGAGGCTTGTATTCAGCGTTTTTTTTACAAGAAACTATAGTTTGTTTGCCTTTCTTTTTCTACACCAGCTCATGCAAGGGACAGTACTGTGATTCTGCTATTACCACTGACGTGACTGTTTTATTTAAAATGTGCTGATTTGGAGTTTCAATGTGGAGGAATGTGTTTGAAATATCAGACAAGAGTCTGCTCTGATTGCTCGATACTGCAGCATAGGTGGAAGTTGATATTCATACAGAATTGAGAACACCACTCTTTTCCCCTCACTGCCTTCTTCATTACTACGTAGTGTAATGGGTATGACCCTTTCTGTGAGATACTTTTAGGGTGGGAAAAGGGTTAATGAATACTTGTTTTCACATCCTGGTTGAAAGCTGTAAGTACTGCATGAGATACTGGATGAAAACCAAAACAGGTGCATATCTTCCCACGGTGGTTTTGTGGCTGTAGTTATTCCCTGCCTTCCCTTTTTTTCCCCAGATACCTCACATGAAATATTTCCTGTTGAGTCAAAGAGAACAAGTCACATATTGACTGAAAAGTACTTCTCTGAGTATTTTCACAGAAGAGAGAGGACAAGGTTAATCCCAACTCTGTATTGAAACCATCAAATACTAGGATAATTCAGTAAGGTAACCAAATGCAGAACAATTAGTGATCCATAAAATATTCCCAAAGCCCTGGATACACCCACAGGCTTTTGGATTTTTAGAAAAGTGAAACAGTGGGGTTTTTGAGGTTAAGGTTCTGTGGCTGAATCTGCTGCTAAGCTTCCTGGTGTCTTCAAATAAGTTACTTCACTTACCACTGCCTGCTGACTGGTCTAAATCCCCCCAAAACCCTATCTAGACCAGTAGCCCACGCTGAGTGATAGCTCAGTGGATACTTTGGGAGATGAAAAAGAAACACAAACATTTTTCCTCCTTCTGGAGGCATTATGACCCAGGACAGACATCAAAGTCATTGTGTTAAATATCTGCCAATAGGTCCAGCCTCCATGGATAGTTTTCGTATACAAATGAATCTATGGGTTTTGCCTCGGTGATATCCTACAGTAATGAGTTTTATAATTCAGTATAATAGTGTGGAAAAGTTTTGTTCCTTTCTTGCAGGCTTTTGTGTTCGTAGAATGTCTTCTACCCTAGGTATTATTTCAGATTCTGAGCTCTAAGATTCTACCAACAAATGCTGACTGACTTGTTGTTTAGGCAATGAAAATACCACATCCTGTTTGGTGTGATTAAAGAGAAAAGTACAATCATTCAGATACCTTTGACTAACCACGCAGTAGTCATGGCAATGGAATATAGAAGATTTCATGGAGTTTCATGCAAGCGATTATTCCTTTGAAATCTGCTTTGGGAATAACATTCTTCATTAAAAACACTAAATCTGGCATCCTTACACAGATCAAGGTATACCTCATCTTGCAAGAAGTATCAATGCTCTCGCTGGCACTGTACATACAAACACGCAACTGGGATCATAGTGTGCTCTAAGATGAGCCCTGTGACCATGTGGGTGCCCTACATGCTTACAGCCTGTCTGGGTGTTCCTGTGACATACCTCTTTACCTAACTGACGATCAACACCCCATGGAGCTGTATCAGGCTCATTTGGGATGTGGAATTACATGCATTTCAAAGGTGGCCTCTGTGCCTGCCTGGGGCTACACTTTTAGGTTTTCTGACTACTGACAGATGATCTGATCTTGGTAAATTAGATGTGCTCTTAACAATACTAGGGACACACACATTAAAACTGCTCATGGAGTACAACTGCTTCTCGATGGTGAGTTAAAGCAGTTAAATGTGGCATTAAATCTTAATCAGATTAAATAACTTTTTGTCTCCTGACCTGAATTTAGCAATACTTCAGATAACTATATATAGGCAGTGAAAAAGATTTGTTGCTTCTAACTAACATTATTTACAAAATACTCTAAATAGGATTATTTTCCATTGCCAAATATAGACTTTTCAACCGAGTAGGAAAGCCAAAAGCCCTACAGAGCTACCCTTATCATGTTTGAAGCTTGGCCATCAGAATAGAGTAACTGTTATGGCAATCCTTTATACCCTTTCTTGGCTTCAATCTTGAACCAAACCTTACCAAAGCCAAGGAGAGTCTTTCCAGTGACTTCAATGTTACCTGGAATTGGCTCAGTGATCAAAGATGTGCATACTTGGTTGTTTCTTTTCAGGGCTAAATATTTCTTTTGACTTCCAAGAGGCAGAACATACAGAATATTAAGAAGGACTCTGATTGAAAACCTTTTAAGAGTATCTTCACCTTAGAAGTGAAGTATATATAGGTGCTTATGACCTCTCTAATTTTTGTAACAGTTTTGGCAGTTCTATCAATAGTAAGAAAGAGCTGAACACTCTCTCTTTGTGCTGAATAAATGAATGTAACCACAATGATGTTACAGGAGAGCCATTCCAATTACTCTGTAATAGCTATCAAAACAGCGTCATGTCTTGGAAACAGATGTATCCAAAACCAGTAGTTATATACGATTATTGTCATGATTGTTTTATAAGTGCCCTGGGTAAAGAAGAAAAGGAATCAAAATTAAGTGGTGAAAGTTAGAATACACAAAGTGTGAACACATCTTGTGTTCTGATAATTGAACACATGCTGAGAAGGCAGAAACATGGCCTTCTGAGGTGTAGTGAGGGGGACAGTCCTTACATCCTGACATAGCTTCCTGCCCTGTCTGACCAGAATACCACTGTCTGTTTCCCATGAAACACATCACATTCCTAAATTAAAATAAATAAATAAATAAATAAATAAATAAATAAATCCCACATGAATTCCTTAGAAAAAATAAAAAAGGTTCCAGGGATTTCCATCTTTTAAGAGAGTCAATCATTGTGTCTCATATTTGAAAAATATTCTTATCACAGAAATGGACAATGCTAAGACAAAAGAGGGGGATAAAACAGATGCAAATTATTAGCTTAAAAAGGAGAATCAATTTCACACCTCTATTTCAGAGAAAGTTACAATACACATGAGAACAAAGAAATTATTATTTATTTCCCATCTATTATGAAAAGACTTGTTCTAGTCATTAGAGTATTGTAGGAGTCCTCATGATTTCAAAAATGTATTTCATTTTTATCATCAACATATGAAGACTTACAGAAGTTCCATTTCAAGTAGCAAATGAAGGATCTAATCCTACAAAATATCCAGACATCACTTTAAAAATGCAAACAGTGTTGCCACATACTGTTTTTTCACTGTGTTAAGCTAAGCACATGTATAAGTCTTAATGTAAGTGGAGCCTGAGGATCTTGGTTCAGATGACTCTTCTTTTTTTGACTTATGTTCTTGAAATTATACTTTAGTGATGACTTAAATAGAATACATGGCCCTGACCCCAAATCCACATAGGTAGTAATAAAGACATTCTAGTTTTTTTTTTTTGTTGTCGTTCTTTATTTCAGGTGCCTTTCATGATTTATTTAAAACATATGAGATAAAATGTATGACTCACTCTAAAACTGTGACTTTTTGTCAGATAAGACCTGACAACAGGGAGGCTAGTGCCAAGCTGGCAACTAGTATCCAGGCTTCAACTGGGCTTGAATGTTCCTAATTGCCTGTATTGCTAAAAGCTGAAAAACAAGGACATAACCAACAGTGCATAAGCTCCATGCTAGTAATTAATTTCCTCTCATGAACCAGAGTGTCCCCTGAGACTTTCCTCTTTTACCAAATCATTGCCCTGTAAGGAATGGATTTAAAATTCGACTATCTGAGAACTCTGATGCATGTCTTTGAAGAAAAGCTCTTTCTTGTGGAATGCTAGAGACTAATGTTTCTTGTCCCTCAGCCTCTTCCCTCCTCCCATCAAACATCAGATACAGAAAACAAGTGGATAAACACCCTACAAGTAGCCGCTGTTTCTCCACTTGGTGCTTTCTCCTAGGAATGCAGACAGGACAAAAATGCGCAGCAGTAAACCTGTGCTCTGATTTCATAGATGTGGGGGTCTGACATCAACCCTGAAGTTCTAAGAGCAGAATTTTCCCTTTGGTCTCTGCATCTTGGCTGAGCTCTTGCTAAACCACTTGGCCTGTATATAAGAACCTAATCCATGACGTCCTGCCGTGCAGCAGGCAGCCTGAAGTTTCTTCTCCACAGAGCTTTGAATTGCTAAGTTGGTTAGAACAAGCAGCTAAGTCTGAATGGACACTGCCTTATCTAACTGATTGCATTTGGAATGGCTTCATGCTTCACAGTGCATTACAGATGCTTTTTTAGAGAGTTTAAGCAAAATACAGCTACCAGAGGATAAGCTGTTTCTGAAGACATTTGGCTCTTGCAGCTAATTCATTTGCCAAAGAAAACTCTATGTTCCAATTCTGTGAGAACGACTACAAACATTTCTCCTGCTGTTGTCTGCTCCACTCTGCTTTCTCAAGCAAGTGCCTATTGTCTCCACTAGACAGGAAATCTCTTCCATAGTCTGTCTTTTTTTCTCCATCAGGGCTGCTTCTTTTGTTTCCTCACTTTTCCTTTTGCAAACATAACAGGTTTCTGCCTTATCGTGCTGCCTTTCAGCCAATGGTCTTTACAGAAGCCTTTTTTACTTTTGGAAATAATAACAGTGAAGAGGCAATTTCACATTAACTAAAATAACCACCAGACAAGTGTATGTTAAATAGTACTTCCATTTTGTGTAGAGCCTTACTTGACACACCCCTGGCTGCAGGAAGCTGCACTCCGAGCATCAGTATATATTTGTGGCATAAGCATCTATTATGGGATATAATAGGATTTGATATAGGAAAAGATGAATTTTTGTGCTCCAATATAGTAAAAAAAGTATATGCTTACTTAACCAAATTCTTACATCTACATATATTCAAGGGAGCACAAATCCTGCTTTTGAACAAGTAAACCAAACTTTATAGCAAGTTATAAAGTGAGTTGTTGTATCAAAGCATAGTTGTATCATGGAATAATTTTATTCTGCCTTCTTGTCTAGGGACACACACACACTCTGGATTGGTTCATGTTAAAGCAATGAAGAAAAATATTTTAAAATTTTTTCCCTCTCCAGCTACTAAATCTTTTGGTACCTAATTTTTTAGGAGTATGTCTCTGGAAAGGACAGTCTGGCTCAGAAAGCAAAAGCTTTCAAACTCTCTGAAGTTCCCTAGCCCTGTTTATCTGCTACCTCACCCAGAGACATTTTAAATCATCATTGGAACATTTCCTGTCTGGTAAATTCTTCTCACCTGTATTAATGCTTTACAAGGAACCTTCATTTTAATGGCAGTGTATAAAGAAGTCCCCTTAAGTGATTGCCTTCAAATTTCTATTATTAAAAAAGTCTTGAGATGACAAACTTAACCCTATCAATTTGTTACAGAATACACAAATTCTTACCCTATTAGTAATGTTTGCATTGTGTTTTATTAAAAGCAAAATTCAGGTTCCGATTGCCATATGTTCAGTGTCTGTCAGCCTACCCCGATATCTTCAGAGTTGTTCTTTGGTGTAGGATTCAGCCTATGGATTCCTTTTAATCTTACTCCAATGCACATTGCCTTCAGAATTGCTGCTCCAGAATGAACAAAGTACAAGAAAAAGCAGATTCAGGTCCAGATATTTATTAAGAATGCAATTTCAAGTTACATCTGGCAAGTTTTCATGACATGTTAGTAACATGTAATTAGTCGTTCTAATGATATACTGTAAAACATCTACAACCCACACAGCTACACAATATGTGAAGTGGGAACTACTGGGACTAAGCACATGGAACTGGAGTCTGATATCGCCCTCATTGAGATGACTGTGAAATAATATATATTAGTGGTGTAAATAAGAGCAGAATGAGTCTTACAGTATTTCAGGACATTTCAATTAGTGGGGTAAAAACTCACCACATTTCCTGAAACATACCGTAGCAAATGAAACTTGCAAAGCAATTCCTCTGGTGCTAAGATGTTTGAGAAGGTCATAGCCTCTTATGTCTGGAGGCAATCAAACATGAGTGGTTTATGTGTTCTGTGCAAGTCAGAGTTATTGCATACACAGGGTTTTATTTGGTGATGCAAATTTAATGAAGTTTTACAAGGTAAAACACCTCCAATAGAGTTTAATGTTTATTTCATATTTGTGGAAACCTGAGCAGAGTATAGAGTAAACTCAGTGACAGGAGGAAAAAACTGCTCGGATTAGCTTCTAAACATAGGCAAAAATATGAAAAAAAAAAAAAGTTTCAAGTCTGTCAACATTTAACTACTTATATTGTTTAATATAAGCAAATAAATCCCATCAGCAAACCACTAGCTGCATCCCTATAAACATGTAGAACAGTTGCTTCAGAGCAAGGCTGGGTCAAAATTTGTTGCCTATTCATATCACATAACTGCAGAAGTACCTTACTGACTGTCCTGAAGTCGTGGTGCCACCTGGCATTCCTGAAAGGAAACCTCAGACGTGCACAAAGGGCTGGGCACACTGTACAGGCTCCAGCTGTCCTATGCAGTCATGCTGGGATGATCTTGAGCATTAAGGGTAAAAAAAGAGCCCTCCTTCAAAACCCCCTGGTATTGTTTTGGTGTCTTCTGCTTTTAAAGTCTCTTTCCCGTCTAGGTCACTGTAAGAGTAAGTGCTGACACCTGAAATGCTTATCAATCGTGAAGGTTACTGAATGCTGCAGGTGAGGAAAATGTTGTTATTCATTTATTAAAGAGCAGAAGATTGAAGTAGAGCCTGGCTATGCATAAAATCACTTTCCCAGTGGTAAGCCTACAAAGATACCTGTGATCTACCATTTGGGGTGTTTCTGCTCCCATGTCAAAAATACTGACATTTTCTTGACTGCATCTCTGTGATTCAGTTATAGAGGCGAGGGGAGTTGTAAATCAGTACCCGACATTACTTTCACTTTGACCAGTCCAAAGTGCTTTTGAAGTGTTTCAATTAAACAAGGTTTTATTATGGGTATTGCACTGAATAAATTAGAAATATTAGACTGAATACAGGAGCAATATTTGTTGCAACAATTTGACTTTTTTTAGGGCATATTTTAAATTTTTTTTAAATTATTTCTGGACTCCTAGAAAGTATCTTAGTATTATTCAATAATCAGAGTAACTCACCAGAGGAGGAAGTAACTGTGACTGAACCCCACTCCTTTTGTGATAAAGCTGTAACAAGCACAATGCTAGGGCATTGCCTTGCTGGGTAGTTTTTTGTATGTCAGTAAACACAGTCCTGCAGACTTTTATACACGTGCTTAATTGTTTGTACAGGAATACACAGACTTAAGTCAATAGGAGTACTCATATGCTTAGAGTTAAGGACATGCTTAAATATTTCCGGGACTGGGGCCTGCCTTCTCCCAGCGGAGAATTGTGCTCTTACACAGACTTTTCCCCTAGTGTGCTTGCATAAATCTGTCCCTTTAAGTTTTACAGAGCCGAACTGCTCCAGTCTTACCGTAGCCATTTTGCAACTGCTGACTGCTGGGTGCCTTTTCTGCCTCCTAACTGGTTAGTACCTGCTATGCTTCTCCACAGTCCTCTCCTTCTCATGCCTGCATCTCACACATGTGATTGAAAAAGGTTCATCCAGCGGTAAGTCTGATTTTTCTTTCGTGTTTGATCATGGTGAAAATGCTGTAGCACATCATTTGCTAGTATTAAAAGAATGTCCATAGCCTTGAAAAATTGTCTCTATTCTTTAGCCAGTACTGAAGAGCAGGCTTTGTTCCAGTATGCAGCACTTTGCCAGATTACATTGATTAAGCAGTCTTCTGTAGGCTCTTTCCTTTGCAATTTTAAGTAATATTTTCGTTTTTCTCTCCAGTTTAGGCAGCTCAGTGTTTCACTGTCATTGATAATTCTTAAAACAGGTGCAAGACAGGTGCCCTGTTTATTGCATAAGTAAATTTCATTTTGCAATATTCTTGGATTTGAAAATAAAAGGTAGAGGTAGCAGGTGATGGTGATAAGAGGCAGGATAGTTAAAAGATATGTTACATCTCAAACAGATGTCAATGGATGCTGTTGTCAGATCTCTATCACGCATTGCTTCACCAACTAGTATCAGTAAATGTTTCCACCCTTGATATATTTTATCAGCTACAACTCTAGACGCCACTGAATGCTTTGGAATTAGTTCCTGAAGAGTAATATGGAACAATACTGAGTTGATAAAGATATTGGAACAGTAAGGATGTTGAAATAATAGTCTTGTATTAATAAATAATCTATTTTCAGAGATGAGGAACTAAATTTGGAAGCCTGATTTCCATCACAAATCAGAACTTTTAATACAAAGAACTGACAGGCTTGTCTATAAATTAATGTTGGATGAAGCAGCAAGAGACCTACACAGTCTTCTTGTATGAACACAGATAATCTTCAGGAAATTAATAAGTAAGTTCAGCAAGCTACCCTTCTCTTCTAGCATGCCAACACCTTGTCTGGAGGGAGTGAGTAGTAGCTACTACGTCATAAAGCAGTCAGTCATTACACTGCAAGATAATGGTCTTTTTCTGCTTCATGGCTTTTCTAAGCGTTTCAGAGGATTTTAGAAGAGCTGATAAGACTAAGGCAAAAAAACATAGAGGTGGTTACTGTTTTACATTTATTGTGTACAGTAGCTTACAGGAGAAATTTAAGAGCTGTGATAGTGAGGAACACTGAGCTGGCAGAAAAAAAGAGTGTGGAGAGGCAGACAATATCAGTGTGTTCTGTGCTGTTACAAAATGTGATGGTAGGGAAGAGTGTTTTCAGTTCTGGAGCTTGCAAGACTCCTGCATCTTGTGACCAGTGGTTCTTCTATGATGCTGTGGGTGTCATCAGCGCTCACTCTCAAGCAGAGGTACCACTGTCAGATAAGCATAACTCCTTGCAACAACTGTAACAACATCTTGCCTGCATTGCATCAGTTGTACTTCTGAGCTAAAGTGCACACAAGTGGTATGCAATTAGTCTGAATCATAGTATATTTCATGTCTCTGCTTGACATTAGGTCAGCCACTACAGTCATGGCAATCCTAAACTGTAGGGCCAGATGTTGTCCTCATAACAGTGAAAGTGGTCAGGCTGAACACTGGGACAGAACCAGAGTGTTCATCCCAACAGGGTTCAGCATGCCAGTGGGTTTTCTTAATTACTTCAAACACCATCCCCGATGGAGGCTGCTTTCTCAGCATCCTGTCTTTGGTGCAGGTGCCATAGAAAGATTTTTCCACGGACTCACAGTCCAAATGTTGTCTTTACAGGCAGTAGAAAGCATTATCTCGTACAGAACAGACACCTGTTTCCAAGTGCATGCAAATGTGTTTTGATGTGCTGCCTTCCTACTCCTTGGCTTGTGTTATGGGAACAACATCAATATAGTGGGAAATCCTTTTAAAACGTCTAATATTTCATTGTTACTTTGAAGACTGCTGCACTGGCCTGTGGGACAGAGCTGTGTTGCCATCTCAGAGGAATGCGACCCTGCATTTCTCCACACAAAGCCATCCTGGCTGAAGGCCTGGCAGGGCCTATTTCTGATAAAGCAGACGGTGTCTTTCCATTCAACCACCTTTTATTCAACCACCAAAGAAAACTTTGTTCTGCCTTGCCGTACAGCTGTTATTTTACAGCTCTGTGTTCCCAGATTAAAGAATTGGTTATATTTTTAACTTGCAAAATGTCTTTCCCATTAGCGCTTTCCCATTTGATCTGCGTGGGTGGCCTTCAGCTTCTTGGCCTCAATTATTTCTTAACCTTAGTCAATCTTCTTGTTAGTTTATCTTGTCCTCTGCCCAGCCCAGAAACAGTTGATCGTCTTTTACCCAATTTGTCATCTCTGTTGTAAACTGCACATCTTTATTTGAGGACTGGCATTTTGTCCCCACTGCCAAATGTCCAAAGAAATTGTCTCTTCTTCCCTTGCTCTCTCCTGCCCTTGTTCTCTCTCTCCTTCTCTGTTTTTCACTCTTTGAAGCTGTTTACCCTGGCATTTTGATCTATGTATGCTGTCACATGACTCCTTTCATTTTTGGTCAGTGCTGACAGCTTTAACTCAATTTTCAGAATTCACACATGCTGAAAAACACCTGGGACCTCCTCTTCACAGAACATTTTAAGTCAAAATGCTCATCTTGTGCTTCTCAGTCCATGCCCCTTTCCTTCACCCAGCTGGGATTTGTAGGTACCCATACTAGAGATAAGTCTTCAAGTCCATGGAAGGCTTCTGGAATTACAGACCACAGTAGGTCTGTGAAAGAAAAAAAAAAAAAAAAAAATCACAGCCATCTCATAGCCAGTCAAGCACAAAGGGTAAAAGGGAATCAATAGGTACATAAATTTATATTTACGTGTCATGAACTTTTAAATCTTTCATTATTTTAAGGGAAAAATAATTTCTTTATGGGTTAGATTAATGTTTTCTGAGCACTTGACTCTGACAGTGCCAAAAATCTCACTCAATAAGCCCAATCCCCTTTCTTCTTGTACATAGTTCCTACTTTGTTGATGTACATTGGTCTGGAAGGCAAACAGTGTGGTCTGCAAATGAGTTTGTGATCCTAACAGAAAAGGAATATATCCTCATTTTGTCCTTTTTAAGCTTGTGATGGAATCAATCACTCCCTAAGACAGGGATGCCCAGCCTGCAGCATACAAGCTGTTTCCAGCTGGCCATATAATTCGTCTCATGGTCTGGTTTTGGCCACCTTTCCTTAGAGTTCCTCACATGTGGGTGACAGACTAATAAATTAATCTGGAGAACTAATTAGGAAGGAAAGGAACAGGAATCTGGTTTACCCTGAGTAGCACCCTGTAGCTGAATTTTCATTTAGAATTCGTTGGCTTTTTTCAGACAATTAGTTGTTGTGTCTGAAATGGTAACTTTTTCTTTAACTACATGGCATATAACCTCATAGACTTCCCTGTATTAGTTGTGACAGTTGGCCAGCCACTCCAAGGCAGCCAGGGAGCATAGACACTTCTATCCAGAACCAGAAATTAGCTGTGGAAGGAAGAGAGAGATGTGAAAGCAAGTGTTAATGCTATCTTAACAGCAGTTTTTCAGCTTCGGTGACAGCTGTTTGTCCTATCCTGAGAGCAAGAATGGCATTAACCAGCATTTAAGTTGAAAGTGTGTTAAAGGAAGTGTTAAAAGGAAGTTTCTTTGAGCATGTGACTAGAATATACATCTGAAGCTGTAGCAGCCTTCTAAACAGCCAAATGAATAAGAGTTACTACACCAAGAGGAAGTAATTTCAAATTATTACCCAGAATATTTTCTTTTCTCTTTCCTCAGCACCTTTTAGAGGGTGTTGCTGCCAAACCACTCATTTGAAGGGAATTGTCTAATTTGCCTTCAAACACATGAAGTGGGCACCTAAGTCACTGAGGTGGTCTCAAGTACTTCAACCCAGATCTAAAGCTGTTTCCACAGTCACCCATTGAATGACTTCTTCTCCTAGTTTAGCACATTTCCAGTTATCTTTGCATGTAATTCATATTCATTTCACCAGCTCCCCATCCAGTTGACTGCATTCATATCCAAGTCTATTTGAATGACTTTTTCAAATAAGAATTTGCGAACTGCTGCCAAATCCTTCACTACACCCTAGATATTACCTTATCTGTTAATTTTGCTGATTAAAGAAAATAATCAGTTTTATTTGGTGTGTTCTTTATCCTTTAAATCCATCGCATTTTATGGATCATGGTTCAATTATTATGTATATAATCCAAGACCCACTGGAAATTTGTTGAGCTTTTTAGAAACTTCCATAGACCTTGGATCAAGTCTTAAATATTTAGAGATTACCTGCTGTGTTTTTTTCTTCCTAGGAATTTTAAATAAATTTGTGGGATGGGAACTACAGGTTTGCTCATATTCTTGTTCTGGTTTGGTGTGTTTTTTTGTTTGTTTGTTTTTAGTGAATTACTATTATTTCCATAGTAATAAAATCACTGAGGAACCTTATTATTACCCTGGTCCACAAAAACATTTGACCGTGTGCTTAGCTTTAAACACAGGGTTAATCTTACCAACTTCAAGACAGTTATTCTTCTTTCTGAAGTTGGGCATATGTTTAACGGCTATTTTGGATCAAGACGACGCAAGCAGGCTGAATGCACTAAATCCACTTAAATGCAGCCGAGGCCATGGAACTGGCTCTCAATAAACCCTGACTGTGTATTTTTTTTTGAGAATGAAATGATAAACCACTCCCACAGCCAGATGGACAGAGTGGGATTACAGGTCTAACTGAGGAATTTGTTAAGAGTGGTTCCCTGATTATCAGCAGAGACCCACTAAACGTTTTAAGCACAAAAATCTCCCTGACAGCAGAATTTCAACTCCATCTATTGTATTTTACTTTCATGGAAAGGAATTAATTTTACAAGACAGTAATCAGAAAGAAAAAAAAAAAAAAAAAAAAATTTATATTATTTTTTAAAGCCAANGCTATTATCAAAGGCCAGCTGATCTTTTTTCTTAAGATTACAAAATTTTGATTTTTTTTTTTTTTTCTCAGATTCTGCTTCTCTTTTCTGTTGTTTTACTTGTCCAACTCCAATTTTGGCTTTCTAATGAGTTTCACGGCGTCAGCTTTTGTGTTGGTTGCTGTAGTTCTTCACTTATGGAGCCTGCACTGTTCCTGCTGAACATGTCATTGCTTGGGGCAATGGAATATTTAGTAAACACTTTGTGGAATAATGAATGACCTTAGGGCTCACAGAAGCAGACACTTCAGATTATGTTTAGGGATCGTAAAATCTTTGGCATTTACGAAGACTTTATGGAAAAGCAGTTGAAGAGGAAAAATCTCAGAGAAGTTTTCCAAGCCCACAAAGTCAAACTGTAGTTCACAAATTGAGTCATCACTGAAGGCTGGTGAAGGTTACAAAACCAAAGATGTAATACTTACCCAGAATTAAGCATTTCAGTTTATTTCAGATTGTAATTCTGGCATGTTTCTAATGCAGTAAAATTGATCATGTTACTTATACTCAAATTTGCTTACTGAAAAACGCTTGGGAAAGCCAAAATGTGAAGTTTCTGGTGAATTAAAAAGAAACTCTGGTGGGCACCTTTGTTCAGCAGGACTGGGTTCTTTTTCTTAGCTGAGAATAGATTGCTGTTGTCCTAAGGAGTTTTGTTTCTGGATAAGAACATCCTAACTGAGCTTGTAGTGTGCACATGCTATCTTAATTTTCCAGTGTTTCTTGTGTTGACAATAATTATAGATTTCAGAATTTAATTATGAATACCAGTACCCACAAATTTAGCTTTCAGTTGTTTCTCATCATTTCTTCAGGCAGAGCAAGGCCCAATGAAGTTACATCTGATGCAAGAAGTAAAGTTAATTTTGAATTCTATGCATGATGGTTCTTAGGGGAGACTATTTAGCTGGTGCCTTGGAAAGCCCCTAGGTTTACCTGGTGAGGTGCACTGAAGGAATCTGAGATCTGACAAGAATATCCCACCATGCAGGGTAGATGCAGTTTAAAGCTGTTACAGCACAGAAGTGTAGGCCCCCTGTAATCTGTCACATTAAATAATTCCATTGGTATTCATCATGTAGCTACGCAAGAAGCAGCTATGTGATATAGGGAAATTGAGTCTGATCAAGCATAGAGACCACCATCTGCTTTAAAATGTCACAGGCATAATTCCAAGCTCTATTGCATGAGTAAAAACTGGGACTAATCCTACTGAAGTCAGACATTAAACTTGTGTGAGATCAGAAAAGAGCTAAGTATTTATTAGCTGTATATGTGGTTGTTTCCTCTAAAACTATATGGATGACTCAAAAACTTTCCACTCTTCAGATTGTCTTTTTCTGTACATTCTGGATGCAAGTGAAACTGTTCAAGAGTAAATATTGCTAAAAAACCCCACCTACTTTTGCCTTCCTCTTTAATCTTTCACTTTATGTGACCTGCGTCCAAAATATTGTAGGATTGTCTTTCTATTTCTGAAACTCGACTTACAAAATGGCAGTGTGGATCCTTCTCTGCAAAGATTCCACAGGAAGAGACGAAGGACCTGTCCCAGGGATCAGCCCGTGAGATGACGGAGTTGGCTTCATGCTCTCTTTGCCTGGCTGTTGTGAATGGGGAAATGTGTTGTGCAGCTATATTGTTACTGCTCTCCGTTTCTATGCCACTGACGCACTCCAGCCTCAATGACATTTAGAAAAAGAGAAAGAACCACAGAGACTTCTGAACCCCTCTCCTCAATTCAGTCATGATACTGTGGTGCTCTTCTTTTCCACTCACATACAACTGGTCCCTGCAGCAGAAGCTACATCAGAAGATTTCAACATATATTTCTGTAGTGAACTACCAACACGGTAAGAAGAAACCTGAAGGGAAAATAGATCACTGAATGACTCTACTTAACAAGAATTTTCCTCCTTCTGTGTAACTTCTGTTCTCTAGCATCTCTGTATGCCTCTGAGAGAACTACATGCAGCAGACCTTTCTCAGGAACGCCTGTCTTCCATTTCTGTGGTTTAAAAAAAACCAAAAAAACCCACAAACAAACAAACAAACACAAATAAACCCCACACAAACAAACAACAACAACAACAACAAACCAAACAAACAAAACCAAGAAAAAAACATGGGAGTTTGAGACAAAACTGTTCCCATGAGAGCTCATTTTTGCATAATTACTGTTATCTGATTATGGTGGGAGAAGGTTATTTTTTTTCACCTTTACCCCCGCCTAGGACAAGTACGATGCCCTGACACCAAGTCTCAGGAATCCAAGACAGCCAAGATTATTGACCTAGGGAATATGTGCCTCTAAGTCAGATCCTGAGATCAGGAGGATCATGATGGCTGTACAATCTATTTTAGGTGTCTGAGGTGTCTGAGGAGTTTAATTTTCAAGGAACCTATGTATTGATTTTTGCCCCACTCATCCCACTTCTTCACCCTTCAGCTCTCCAGTCAGTCAGTCAGTTTCTACCTTCTTGAGACTTCAAACATAGCTACTTGTGATATCATGGCATAGACACTGTGACTGTGGCAGCTGAGCTCTCACTCTCTGCGGAATGGAAAAATTTCCTTCCTGGAAGATTTTTCTTCAATGTAAATTCTGTGATCATGCTCTGACCTGTGTTTTGGCTCATATATTGGGGTTATGGTGTATGCTCTGTCAGTGGTGTAGAAATGAACAAATTTCTATCTTCTGAACTTAATGAGAATCACATTTAGTAGCTTTGTGCAATAAAAAAGATTAAAAAAAATTGTACTCCATATGAGCAGTGGGCTGTGTTGTATATGAATGTGACTCAAAGTATTTGTAATTACTTGAGAAAAGCTGCCATTCAATATGTTAAAACATATTTAATCTCTGAGCCTGAGAAGTAGATTCTGTCACTGTCAAACGCTTGGTTTAACAATCTACTGTACAAATGTGAGACTTAAAATTTTACATTGCCCAGCAACTTTAGAGTCATATTTCTGCTCCATTATCCACAAAGATTGCATACTGCAAACACCTATGAGCAGAAAGTTGAGGTGCTTATTATACAAAATACCATGTGTAAAACAAAACCAAGATTTGTATTAACATTCCTTTCTCAGACAACAAAAACATAAATGAGAATCAACGGAAGTTATTTACAGTGCTCAACACAGTATTTTACCGCATACTTCCATTTACAGGTTTTTTTTTCTTTTGTAAATTGCTGTTAAATATATGTGCACTGGTCACATCAGACAGTTCAAAACATATTTTAAAACTTGAATCCCTGGAACTAGACAAAGCAATGAACAATTTTTATGACACAAATATTAAAACCATGGCTTGTTTTGTTTAGTGGATAATGCTTTCAACTTTGGTTCCCCCTTATGCATTCGATTTGGATTTAATACCTTCCAAGCCAAATTCTGCCCTCACTTAACAGCTTCATAGTCCTAAGTGCTGACAACCAGGGCTGCATAGGTCTAACTGAGAGCAAGACTTCGTCATCTGTGGTCAGTGAACACAGCTAGTTCCTAATCAACACAGTGGGATTGACCCCAATTAATAGAGGTTCATTTTCCTTTTGAATTCATGTTTCAGATGATCTAATAGCATTTCTTTAACCCTTTTCATAGCAGAAAAGAGGTCTTTCATCTGAGGTCAGAGTTGAACAATCTCTCTCCCTTGCTTCCCTTAATCTCTATAAGATATTTGCCACCCAACAGCTATGAGTCCCCGCTTTTTTCAGTACTTACTTTCCTTTACTCCCATCCTCCATGGAAATACTTTTGCTTCAAGAAAAAAATCATCCTACCTTCTTCCTTAGCAGCCTCCCCTGGACATGTTAGTGTTTTCTGTCTAATGGTCTCAATCTAATTTACAAATAATGGAGCTGGTCTGTCAGTGATGCTCTTTCCCCCATGTGACACAGGTAAATAGTAAGGACACACTGTGTTTTAGAGAGGGGGTAACTGATGTGCTGGAAGCACAGCATCGTTTTACAGCAGGTCCACTCAGATTCATGTAAGGTATGGTTCTGGGAAGGCAAAAAATGTGAACTGCGAAACTGTCCTTCTGTTAAAGGTCTACTTGACTTCTCAACCCGTGGACATGCAGAAAGCAACCCTTGATTGTACGGCCCTTAATCATGCAACTTACAGCTCAAGACTGAAAGCAGACCAGGAGATTTGGGAAGGTGGATATAAAGAGGAGGTAGGGCTACTCACTCTCTTTATGCTCCTTGGCCATCGTGCACACAGCCACTTCTCAGGCATGATTTAGAGCAGCCTGGTCATGATCTCACCTAATTGTGTGGCTAACGGCTCCGAAATAGGACTTTGTGATCAACATGTCCGGAAACATGAGGTCATGACATCAAAAGGCCAGTTCCGTAGTGAAAGTATGGCTTTCAGGTGCCACTGGCTTCAAAGCTCAGCAGTAAAACAAAGGAAGAATCTATATTTGGGGACTTTCATGGAAAGCATTACCATTTGCTTTTCATCAGAGGTACCAAAGCAGCTACCAATTATCAAAAAAAAGGAAAAAAAAATATCCAGCTCATGAGTGTAATAAATTTCAGAAAATAATACATTTTTGCCCCAAAGGTTAGTTAAATAATTTAACTGGGAATGTCACCGCTGAGCTCTGCAATAGCCTACACAAAACTGCATGGACCTACAGTGGTAGTGAATGGTCGACTCTCCCAGGAAGGGTTTTGTTATCCTTATATTGCTTGACTTTCTTACACCACATCTGTTCTTGCTTCGTCATTCCGCCATCTGCTGTAACAAAATACAGGCAAAGCATTTCAGAAAACAACCCCTCCACACTTTAAAATGCTCCAACCTGGAGCACAGCTTTCTACTTCTCACAAGCTGTAGTACTTATTATCCTCTTCTCCTCCTCCCTCAGCCTCCCCACCACATGCATGATTAATTACATATGCTTACCAAACGTGGAGAACATAGAATCCCATTGATTTTGCCACAACGTTTCTATTAAATGAAATGAATGGTTATGTGCTTTACTTCGCTGTGCAAATGTGTTCGCTGAAAGGTCAGAAATAGCAGGTCATTACCATTAAATTTTTAATTTTGGAACTCCCAATCAGACTTGTTTCCTGTTTAGTATTGTCTGCAGATACACAATGTGCAGCCGAACCAAAAACCCTGACTGCTAAAGCATCCACATAACAAAGTATGAGCAGAGTGATTTCGAGCACACACTCTGTAGAGTCCAGTCAAAGTTTCTTCCTGGTGCAGCCACACAAATCTCTTGGTAGCAGTAAACTCGCTGCACAGACTTCATTCCTGAACACATGTTCAAAGGTGATAAAATAAATGCAGATGGTTTCCCAAAACCTCAGTGGAGCATTTTTTACTGTTACTAAATGGACTGTAAAAAACTAGGGAAAATATGGAGAAAATACAGTTTGACACAGGCAATTTCAGAAGAGCATTTGGTTGTTTGGGAGAAAAGCTAAATAAAATGTCTGTTTATAATGATCTATTGGTAAAAACAATATTGATAGAGCATCTGATCTGCCTACTGGGAGTGAGTTTTAGAATACTCAAATTAAAATAGCATTGCAGGATTAATATTTTGCTTAATTACTTAACATACATACAGAAAAGTTGGATAAGAGCTTTGAATTAATTGTACCATGACCAAAGTTAACAATAAAACCATCCCCGGCTACAGTGAAAAAAGGATTAGGCCTTAACAAATTTATTACAGGCTTTGTTTACAAACTCGTTACAAAATTATACAGCATCTTATGCGTACACAGGATTTACAAGAACGCGTAACTGATGTGTGCAATTGCTCCGCTCTCTGGTTGAGATCTGCAGGTTTTTCTTCACTTGAGGCCTGATCCACTTTCCACTGGAGAAGGTGAGAATTTTTCCATTGGCTTTAGTGGAAACTGGATCAGATCCAGAGGGTAACACTTCCGCTCATTGTTATACTGAGGTGGGAAAGAGGCAGCCAACCTGATAACCTTAAGTACCATGTTTCTTTCTCATTTAATGCATTTCAGATGACAAATGTTGTATTTACTCTGATATGTTTTTGCTGGCTGCTTTTAAAGTACTTGGTGTATTGGTAAAGTTAAGAGTCAAAGACCAGTTCCTGTTACTAGATTTACAGTGGAAAATGGCAAACTGTTTTCTTTGAAACTATAAAGAATAAAACTTGATTCTGAGGGAGCAAAAATAAAGGCATTAGGATCAGCCCTGGTGTTGTTTACTTTGCTTTAAACCAAAGTTTTCTAACCCAATTTCAATAGACTTTTTCTGGATTTACAGTGCTGTAAACAAGCATGACATCCACACTGTAGGAACAATGTAGTTTCAATTAATGGGATAAAAGGTTTGTAAGCAACAGTGACTAACCAGCTCTGTTAGTTTTCTTACTTCTCATATGGAGATAGACCTATCTGACATACTGAAGCGCAGAGATCTCTAAAGTTAATGATGTATGACAATATCTGCTCTCAATTACTCGCAGCATCTGAAAATAATCTTTTTTTGGGAAATCAGGGTGTAAAATTAGGTTTTGAACTTCCAAAAATTTTCAGTGGGATAGGACTCCGAAAAACACTCTTGTCCCTCCAAGATGAAAAATTTTTTGCGTTGAAACTTAAAGTTTCATACTAGTAAAACTAGAAAAAGTTCTGTTTAAGTGGGGTTTTTTGGTGGGTTTTTTTTTGTGTGTGTGTGTTTTTGTTGTTGTTGTTGTTGTTGTTGTTTTTTAATGTTTGCCAAGGAAAGAGAATTTGGGGAAAATTCTAGTCAAATCTATCAGATACCAAACTCCTTATTATATTACATACTCTCTTTCCTTTTAACAATTGCTTTGCTTTTGAACTTCTGAAGTTCTTGCTTGAAACAAAGTCTGAAGTTATTGCTTGAAACAAAGTCAGGGTTTAGTCCTGTGAGGTAACAATATTTCCTATGAGGTAAATACCCTGGTCTCATACTGAAAATTGAGATGGATCTCATAACCTTTGTTTATGGCCTCCCCTGCAGAATTATCTCTACATGCTCTAACCTGGCTTCCAGAGTCACTGTTATTCCAGTGCTTGGCCTCATGAACAACCTGTCTAGTTCTCCAGTGGTTTTATGATGTGCAAGACTCTCTGTGAGGGATTAGGGGACACCACACAATTTGCTGTCTTTGATGACCTATTGCAGATTTGAAGTTGGTTCTCCAGTAGTGAAAACTCTATGAACAAAGACACCCTGCAACCTGATCTCATTCTCATTTGTGGTGCTGAAGTTGCTACAACAGTGAAAGCCGTACTGTAAAAAAACAAGACCACTGCAGCTGTAATGTTTTCTGAATGGCTGGCATTTTTCAGCCCTGACTGTGTTTTAATATCTAGCTAGATACAGATAACATGTGCTGTCCAAACTTAATTCTGTTGCTATCCATGACGAGACTCTCATTTACTTTTATGGGAGTGGGATCCCATCCAGGGCATTATACAGCTAATGTATAATAGACTGTCTCTTCAAGTAGTGTAATTATTACTGTCCCCAGCGGAGCTACATGGCAATACAAAGAAGAGTTGAGGTATATATATGCTAGTACATTTGTCTGAACTAAGTAATAATTCAGCTGTATAATCGAATAACTTAATTGTAACTATGGACTGCCTGGATTCTAGTCACCATGCTGCTCAAAAAGATGTGTTGTTTCATGTGCCTATGAAATCTACAAGGTTTATTAAGCAGTTCTACACATTTTTCCCTCTGTGAAAAACGGAGAATGGATTGCTGAGGAGAAGAACAACTTCATATGGTTGTGTGGCTTTCATATCCATACCAGGATATTATATCTTTCCTTACTACAATTCGCAAGCCAAGGGCTCTTTCAACGTTAAAACACCACCAGCTTTGTTTCTACTTTAAAAACTCAGACGGAGTGGAATGATGCAACAATGCAAACAGAAGATAATTGATTTATGTGAAGAGGGAGAGACTGATCACAATAAATAGTAAGTTCTGAAGAAATCGTATTTTATGCATTATATTAATGATCTGTTTAGGTTGGTTCTTGGCTTCAGTAAGTTTCTGCTACAAATATTTTAGATTTTTTTCATATTTTTTCTACAACAAACTGGCAGCATTATAAACAGTTGCAAAACAAATGTGCTTCAAAACATAAACAAAAATTGCTGGATTATTATCAGAAATTCTGAAATGCTAACAGAAGAGAAAATGGTCATTTCACTAGCAAAACTGGCATAATACACATAAATTGTATTTTATGGCTTCTTGATGGCTGTAACATTGGCATCATCTGCAGGCTACAACGTGTATTTTGGTCCATTTTTGTTTTGCCATTGGGGAGTCAACACTGCATCCAATTAAATGTGAATCTATGGAGTGGGGAATATAAATATGTACACAACTCTTGACATTGATCTGATTTTTAGCAAGTTTACTAAATGACAGTCACTGGCTTGACAATACTGAATGAAAAACACTGATTTTACACAGATTTTACAGCAAGGTTACAGTATGCTGCCGACAAGCAGTGTCACAAACATAGTCTAAAAAAAACCCAGAGTTGCCCACAGCAGAGGTACACACCCTTTGCTCTTGTTTATTGAGAGAGAAAGCTTATATACTGTAGATTTGCTGAAGTTTAATAAATAAGGTCAACTTATAATATATAAAACAATATAAACATTTATATGCTACATGCATATCATATAATTTAAAGTAATAATTTATATAGCAAAGAGATGCAGATTTATGTTCTTCCTATTTTCCTTGACAATGCGCACACACAGGAGGTGTCTATTCTTATCCATCTCCAGCCTACCAGTTTATTGTTTTCTGAAGTCAGTGCTCTAACGTAAGTTTGGGATGTCTTGCATTGGGAATTCCAGTGCTTGTCATCAATGCCGCGGCAGCCATTTTTTACAGGCTTGGCTTCTTTACACCTTGTTTCATAAAAGTATTGCTTAACTGGAGAGTTACCTGTTTTAATTTCTCCCAGCACAGTTACCTGGTGTCCTCTAATGTCGATCGCAGACGATTTGTCTGTGACCCATAAACTTTCACTGTCACAAACTGAATATTCCCCTCGGTGGCTTCTGTGGTCCGCGTACCTTTTCCGACGGGAGGTTCTGTTCACCACCACCGAATTTCCAATATAATCCTCCATGAGGTACAGTGGTGGCGGTTCCAGCGGTGTGTTGTCACTCAAGAGGACTCGGGGAGAGTTGTAGCGTCTCTGCTGCCTTAAGAGGTCTGTATCCATTGAGATAACTGGCTGGAAGTCTGATTTCACATTTTCATCTCCATCCATGTCTTGCTGAGTGTCTTCTTTCTGCACCGTGCTTTGATAGTTTTCCTTGATATCTACCATCTGCTTAGAAAGCTTGTTTTTCAAAATGTCTGCCTGAATGAGTTTAATAATAAGAGAATTTATTGAATCTTCTGGCAAACTCCTTTGATCCATGTTGGTAGACTGGATGCCACGAAGATAAGCGAGAAATATCACATAAAAGAAGATGGACATCACCTTGTTCACCTGTAAGATCTGCAAAGAAACAGAAAGTCAATATAAACCAAATTAAATAGAGAAATTTACTAGATGCCATAGACATTAAAATTCTGATTTGTTTTAATTGTTTTACATCTTCTGCATGTTACAGATATAGTTAGGCCATGTGTTTCTTTTAAGATAATTTGTGATTATATTTTATAGTTAATGTAACTGTCTTCTGATTTTTTTTTCCAGTGTTTCATCTGTATTTCACGCACTTTTCAGGATGACCTCCTTTTTCCTCTTTCCATGTATAGTGACAAATACGCCAGTTAGGTTCTTTCTCTACAGAGGTAGGTAGCTACTCTTGTGATAGTATGTCCAGGTCTTGGAAGCCGAGAGAGGCCAAATGACTTTCACAGAGCTTATTCTATGAAGTAGTTTAGTTTCAAAATTGCAAGATTATGCAGAGTAACGTGTTATCTAATGGTGGAAAATGAAGAAATTCTGGTTTTGCTAAGTGTTGTCAGTTTTTGTGTCTTGACGTCTCCTGGATTCCTCAAATTCCTCTAGGCAAACTGTTCCATTGTTTGACCAACCTCACATTAGCAAACAAACAAACAAACAAACCAACACTCATGTTTCAATATTATTTCCTGTATCTCAATCTGTACCCATTGCCTCTTGTCCTTTCTTGGGACACCCCTGAGAAGAATCTGGCTCCATCTTTTTTACCCCCTCCCATCAGGTATTTCTACACTTCTATAAGGTCTCCCTGAGCCTTCTCTTCTCCAGACTGAAGAGCCCCAGCTCTCTTAACCTCCCCTCATATGGCAGATGCCCCAGTCCCTTAATCGTCTTTGTGCACTCACTCCTGTACGTCAATGTCTCTCCCGCACTGGGGAGCCCAGAACTAGACATAACACATCAGATGTGGCCTCACCAGTTCTGTGATGAGGGGAGAGATACCCTCCCTTAATCTGCTGGTGACTCTTCGGGTACTCTGTGTTTTTCCCAGAAGAAATTGTGGAGAAATAAGACATCTTAAATAGAACATTTTCCACTTCTTCAAATCACCATTTTTCTGTTTAAGAAAGCAAACCATTTTCTATTTAAGAAGGCAAAAGAAAAAAAAAATAAAAATGTTTTATTGGAGAATCCTCTATCCGCTCTAAGCAAAACTCCTTTAACAACACTGAGTCCCCACTTCATAGTTTGGAACTGTAGCAAAATCAGAGCTACCCTCTGTGGATGTGTGATCTGTCCTTTTATGGACAAGAAATGTGTTTTCTCCATTCTCAGTTTGTCACAGTATGAGTTCACCTAAATCTAGACTGTTGCTTGCAGCAATGTTATGCTTTGGAAAAAAAAAAAATCTAAGATTTTCAGTTACCATACGATTACTGTCATACCTAAACAAACATTAACTTAATGTAGATGGATCTCAGAGCCCAGACCATGCTGTGTAAAAAGATGTCTTCCTGTGCAATTTAGTCTTCCCTCAGTAAATTATGTGCTTTTAAAAACAGTAAAAATATTCTAAAACAGATGTCATTCAGCAGATTTTTTACAGCACTCAGAAGGGCTAACCCACACACAGTATGACACATAAGTCCATAGGATGGTGAGCAAAGCTCTAACAACGCTCAGCTCAAAAGCTGAAAGCATTATTCATGCCAACATGCAGCTGCATGTAATCACCGGTCTGCTTAGTTTCAAGACTAAGTGGCACTAGCAAAATACACAAGTTGGAGCAGGTGATGAGGTGGGAAAAGTAAGACTGGAGTTCCTGCAGGCTCTTTAATGTCATGCTGCACACAAAAAGGAAAGGCTAGGGACTTCAGAATTACAGCAGTTCAAATAAACTGCTTTTCTCATCCATGGAGGAACCCTGTTGAGATGGAAAAAATGTTTAGAAGTATTTTTCTGAACCTGAAGTAAAATGTCTTGTGGATTTGATAAGAAGGGTATTAAACTAATCTGAAATTTAACTTGTAGTTTGATTTTTACTTGGCAAATTATCTGCTGCAAAAATAAAAATGTTTCAGAACCAATGTTTACATTTTTTCTGGGATGTTTTAGGGGGCAAAATTTGGAAAGAAAATGTAAATGCTTGGTGAGATGACAAATCTTTACGGAGTTTCTCTGAGACAGTTCACCCAGGAGGTTCATAAATGGATTGTTCAGAAATTCCAGTCCATGACTTGAAATTGTCAAGCTTACTGTACAGCCAAGCACTGTCCAGGGTATGCCTACAATACTGTTCTAGCTAGGAGAAATGGACGTCACTGGGAAACTGCAGCTGCTTTATGGCCTTGGGTCTATTTTGATTATAAGACACCTTAAAAGTGTATTGGTTTAAAGGGCTGGGCAATATTGCTTTTGATAAATGGCTCTCTGTCTAAAATGGAACTATCTGCCTGTCTAAATTGAGGATAATTTTCAATTAGTACCCTTCTTTTTTTTTTTTTAATTTTAGTATATTTTTTTTTTATTTTTTTTTTTTTTTTTTTTTTTTTTTTTTTTTGTTTAACCAATACAAATGAGACAAAAAATGTGAAATATCAAAATGTTTGGATGTTTATGTTTCCATATTTTCAAAGCAAATCATTCTGATGTTTCTGGACATGCTTCAAAAGTTACACAATGTAATTCACAAAACAGAAAAAGTGCTTACTCAGTATAGTGAGTGAGTGTATAGTGAACAAGTTACCTATAGAAGAGACTTGCATTCAGAGGAAAGATTTCAACAGAGGAATGCTGTGTAAGAGAAGACTGACCTAACTTCCAGGCTCCTGGGGCACAGGCATGTATGGGCTTAAACAGAAACTACTCCAGCACAAGTAGCAACAGCTCCTTGTTCAGCCTTCTGGAGAATGATACAAAAATCCCCCAAGAATTTAGTCCTTCACATGATTTTTTCTGTTCTCTCATTAAAAAATTTTAAAATTTAAAAAAAGTCATTTCAGGAAGAAAGACAGATTTTGTTCAAGTCAAACTTTTTTTAATTAACTGATGACTGTTAGAAGTTTTTGTCATTCTTCAGTGTTGTTATTGAAATTTTCCACATGTAAATCCCTGGAAATGTCCATTTTAGCTGTCTTTGTGGACTATTTGCAGTCAAGTAAATGTGATGAATGGTCCTGGAAATGGACACAATGCTATTTACACTCCTACAGGCAGTACAGACTAGAACACTACATTTAGGGCGTGGGTCTGAGTCCCAGTTAGGCATAGGCAAGCATTTCCATGGTGACCTCAGAATAAGCAGAGCCCAGCAGCATGCTCCCTAGTCCAGTATCAGCTGAAGTAATGCTGTTGCATACAAACAAAGGAGACCATAACCAGTGACTGCTTCAGTTCCTTTCTGTCTGATATCTGATTGTGCAAGAGTATTAACAGTGGTACTTGAGCTCAGTTTCTTTTTCCATGGGCTGTCAGGTCAGCTGTGACACACAGACTAGACAACAATAAGGTGTGTGATGGCACATCATTTAAATGGATCTTCAGCACATACTGGATAAATTACACATCCGTTTGAACAAGTATAATCATCTTACTGTGCAGCACCTACTACATACCAGTCTATAAAGCTATGTGGTTGTAGAACAGCTCAGGTAGTGCAAAATTAGACAAATTGATCCAGCACTTTCTCTGGATTCACCTCAAAGGCTAACCGTTGTTGACCTGCCTGTTTATGGTGAGGGACTGGGGGGACTGGGGGACTCAGTGGCTGGATGTAACAGTGGATTACTCGTCTCACTTTGTGACTGTACCACAGAGTAGGCAGCAAACTAGGGTGGGCATCAGCAGCCTGACACAGTCTTGCCGCTGGGGTATCCACCACATTTTATGTCTCTGTCCTTCTGTATCGCTCAATTCCTTTTCTGTTTTGTATATTAGGCGTTCAGCAAGGGCTGGTGACATACTCCAGAAAGCTGTTTTTCCTGAGCTGCTGAGAAGCTCTGGCCCAGCTCTGCTTTTGTGCTGTGTTATTCTGTGTGGCCTTCTGGATGTTGGGGTGCATCTTTAATGCTTTTAGCTCTTGCTAGAGGTAATCAAAAAGGGGCTGTGGGGCACATGTATCTCAAATCAGCCTTCAAATGTTCTTGGAAAACACTCTGTTACATGCAAATTGGAAAAAGCACTGGACATCGAGGTAGGAAGACTGGTCTCTTCAAGTTGGTCCGTTTGCGCAGTGACACTGCCCTCTTATTCAGAGATACTACCCTAGCTTTCAAAAGTGATTGCAAACATAGCACAAGGAATAAAACTGAGTGACGGTAAGGCATTACGAATGGTCCAGAGGGTCTGCGGGAGCACACATCACAGCACGGCAGGAAAAACAGAATATCCTGGTAATACAGAGCTAGCTGTTAATTTTTGCAAGCAAATTTGACTTAGAGATTGCTGACATTTGTGGCACAGCAGGTAAAAATGAACACCATAGGAAAGAGAAGATCATGCATTGCGAAGTTCTTTGATCTTTCATCTGTAGCTTAGTTTTGCTCTATCTTAATAGTTTTTATTCTTGCCTATCGCTGTGGTGTTAGCAGGGTATTAATACTGTCTAATCTAGGTATCCCAGGGAAGGCCTAAAATTAAGAGAAGTAAATAAGTTTACCTATTGCTCCATCAATAAATTAAATCCCCAATAGACTCTGGCAAATAACTCTCTTTTCAGATGGAACACTTTATGTAGTGTTGGAAAGTTTTATTTTGCTCTGTTTGTGGTGATTAAAAAAAAAAATCTGTATTGCTTCATTTTGATCAGTCTCTGAACAGTGTACACAGCTGAAGAGCCAAGTGTCATTTAATATGTTCTGTGAAAATAATGAAATTCTAGTACCGTGAGATACTGCCTATTTACTTTTATGCCATTGCTAAGGGGCACTGGAATAGAAAGGAAAGTGACCGGTGAATTTTACGTTCAGCATTGTAATACCCAACATGATTTATGTAAGTCAACTTGAAGTATTTGGCACTTTCTGAAAAATTTAAGAGCAGCTTTTATTCTTCAGACTGAACAACTAATGATCATTTGTGGTGGCTGACAGCTTAGTCAGGCTTTTGCCAAAGATGACAGTGTAATTATTCTCATTGCTTGCTAAGCACTGTTTTCACAAACTCACAGAAAGCAGCAAGTAGCAGAATGACCTGTTAAGTCCCTCATCCTAATAACCATGTTGAGAAGAAATGCAGCCCTTCTCCTGTGCTTAGGGGCACAGTGAAAAGGTACAGAACAAGAAAAGTATCATGCATTCTGAATATTCAGAAAGGTGGAAGTATGAAATCATTGTACATGAAAATTTGCACTGTATTTCAGAAGAGTAATCAACTATTTGTACAATATGTACCTCTAGAAGGATTTATTGATGTAGATTGCTGTGAAGTGCTGAATGCCCTGAGAGATGCTATGACCCTCCTGAACATTTCCACTTTTCAAGATGTGGAAATTTCAACACATACAAATTGAAGTTAAAGCTTTCACAAGAGCCAAATCCACTAAGAAGCCTAAGAATTCAGAGACAAAATCAAGTGGGACTGAATTATGGCAGCTTTAAGTGTTAACTCTCCGATCCTTGAGGCCAACCAAACTGTAAGTTAGAGTGAAGGAATTTGAAACTAATGCATTCCTTTTGCAGATGGGCTGGGGAGTGCAGCTACACACCGTGTCTGAGGATGAGGCCACCAAAGTTTCTTAAGTCTCTGCAGCAGGTCAGTTGCTTTTACTAATGCATTACTCAAGGCTATTTTCTGAAGAGAAGACACATCTGAGTGCTGAGCCCAAATAGCCTCCAGTGAATAATATATACCTAAGCTCTCATGGAAATGGAGTTCATCCTACTGAGACACTAGTATTTCCTTTTCCTCTTCAAATGACTGGCTGAGCAAAGCACGGCAAGACAGCTGTACACCCAAGTATCAAAAACTCATCTGCACTTTGAACCAATCTACAATACTGTTTGTGATTATTACTGTGACTGTGATCCTACTAGTTGTTGAAGAAAGTTTTCCTGACTGGTAATACTTTTCTGAGGGACAGTTTTGTGACAATACATCTGCTGCACGGAACAATCTGTTTTCTGACCAGTGAAATGCACTGTGTAGAACTGTGGCAATACTGGTTCATTTCAGACGCAGCTGATTGCAACGGCATGTGTCTACATTTGATCTTCCCACAAATATATCGGAGACTGAAATGTGATCACCTTACACATACCTGCCCATTTCCAAGAGAAAGGTCAGGAGCAGTTCCTTGGTGCTTACCTCACTGCTTGGAACAGCAGCTGCTTCTCACACCTTGTGCAAAGTTAATTCTGTTAGGTTTTGGCCCCGCACCTTTCTCCCACACCACCAACACTGTCTGGAGTTCAGGGCACTCAAGAGCCCCCTGGAGGCATTTGAACACTCCCCAGCATCCTCGAGCAATCCCACCAAGGGACTTGACTATTAATAGCATCCAGTACAATATCAACCACACAAGCTACATCCCCAGGTCTATAATCAACTACAGAAGTAGGCAGGCTTTCCTTAGTCACAGCTAGGTCTGTTTTAATTCCTTTCCCTACTGATATTTTTCTGACATGGTATTTATACCTGTCTGTCTCTGCTCTGACTGCCATGGTATAATTTTGCATTAACCTGATGACTAATTAATCTGTGTATTGAGAAGGTCAGAGAAAGAGTTTGGGAGGCTGGGATCCTGGTTTCTCTGATTTGTTGGAAGAGTTTTGTCATGTCAAAATCTCCATCCGTTACTTTCTGTATCTGCAAAATAAGTAACTCTGTTGAATGGTATCGGGGTTTTATCACCCTAGATAAATACCCTGAAATGCTTTGCTTTCTCCCTCAAAGAGCTGGCTGTTGTCCTGCTAAGAGAGCAAAAGTAAAGATTTCCTTTCTCCACAGAAGGCACAATAGCACTGCAGTATGATGTCCTACATGGTGTGTGGGAGGTGCCTGCTTGTTTTGAGAGTAATGAGGCATCTTAACAAATATATTTCCATAAATGTTCTCAGTCTAAATTATCTTCTGTTTTCATTTATCATTCTCACATCACTGAAATTTGAGCTGTGCATAAGCACTTATCTGGGTTAATATTGACTAAGTAATAGGGCTGCCATTGTTCACATTTTAAAGAGTAACTGGAATACACAGAAGTCAGATGATGTTTGCAAGGTCATACAGGAGTTCTGCTGCAAGTTGGGGAACAGCACCTGGGTTTTCCTGTAGCACTCCCTGCATCAGGAAAACTCACCTGGAATGCTCTAGGGAAGCTTGATTGATGATTGAGAAGCATGAAATGAAAGAAAATAGAAACAATGCCATCTGAGATGAGCAGCCAGCTTTAACTTAGTCATGACAAAGAATTAAAGGCATAGTTGGATAAACAATTTCCACAAAAGTTAAAGAATTTCTATATACTATTCACAATGTAGCTCTGAAAACTGTCCAAAGTAACAAGAAAACTAAATGTCGTATGCTTAGCTAAATCGATAAATTCCAGCGACTTGACTAGACCTGTGCTAATTTTACAAAAACAGATTTTCACAGAGCCTTCCTTGCACTTGCCTTTTTTTTTTTTTTTTTTTTTTTTTTTTTTTTTTTTTTCTTTTTTTTTTTTTTTTTTGAGAAGTCATTTGCAAACAGAAGAATAGAAAGCACCAGAACCAGGTGGTGGATAATTTGAGCTGATAAACAGTTTGTGTGTCAGTTAATCTTTTCATTACTGTTTGTTAAGAGTGTCAGGGCCAAGCAGCAAACAAATTAAATTTGCAGATGAATTTGGAGGTGATGCAAGCAGCAGTGAGCAAAGAGAAATACAATTTCTGGTGGAGAAATGGACACATAAAATATTGGCAGAAAATTACAAAATGAAAGTTTAAGTAGAAATTACAAGTGAGCATGCTGGGCAAATAATGGTGTTGAGCAATGATAACCAGAGAAGTAAAGAAATCTAGAAAGGAGCAATACCTGATCAGACCCAGGAATGATGTAAAACTTTGGAAAGGCAGAGTATTAATAAATGCAAATACTAAGGCATTGCATCGCAGAGCTAGGAAGGAATCGGTGCTTTTTGTAACACAGCAGAAAAAATTGGGAGGTTGGAAAGGTTGGAAGGTATTGTCATATGAAAAAAAAATTAGGAATAATCAGCAAAAAATGTCTAGAAAAGTTGTATTATTGACCTTTGAGGAAACTGCCTTGAACATGCAAACCTTTGCTATGAGCTGACAGAAAACGCATGACAGAAAACCCACTGCAAAGATCTGGAAAGTGTAAACTCGGGTGAAAGAGAGCATTCACTTTAGGGTGGTGCAAAGGAGTGCAATCAGGAAAAACGGGATTAAACTAAGGAAAAGGAAGTTAGGCTGATCATCAAAAGCAGTTTTCAAGCTCTGCAAGATGTTTGTAACAAGCCCAAAGCCACACCAAAGAGGCCTGGTTTCATGTTTCGTTGCAGCCCTGAAACTCCATCTAAGTCTTTTTCTAAACAGCTTGAAGATCCTTTAACCTTTCAAGTCTGCCTGGGCCTACTTTGGCACAACCAGGGTTGATTAATTGTTTTATATTGAAGTCAGGCAATAGTTGCAGTTCCTCTTATTTTTGTCAGAGAGATGCTTTGAGGGATTAATCTCTCCATAATTAAAGTTGAGAGCAGTCTTCCAGATGAAACTCAGGTCTTTCCCACAATTCTGAGGGCTTCAAGCCTGGCCTCTGGATATATCAGAGGCATGACTATATTTTTTATATGTTTCTGGAAAGAGAGAGGGAAGCCATGGAAAGGCTCAAGGTGAAGTAGTCCACATTTATAACAGGTTGCTCTTGTTATTCTATTTTTAAATGCCAGAGGTGAGTTTTATCTAACTTGGTAGAAGGAGGAGAAAGGGAAACCACTCTCAGATCTTCAGAATTCTGCCCCTCTCTTGCTAGGGTATGAAAAAGCAGCCTTCTAGAGACCCTGTGGTGTAGAATGGTCTGACATTTTTGACATTTACATTACTACTGGACAAGTCATTTTGTAGGAAAAAAAATCATAGAAACAATTTGAGAGATTTTTAAACCACTATTTTTTAGTTTTTCTGATGTTAAGAAACTCAAGAGTAGACTAGTTCAAACTACGAGTTTGAAGATCATTATGTCACTGGATTTTACATTGAAAACAAAAGGGTTTGTGTTTTGGTTTGGTTTAGAAACTTAAAAATTCCTCTTCTATCTTTTTTTCATACCTTGCAATTTATTTTTTCTTTTATGAAGTAAGGAAAACAGTGAAATCAAGCAAGCAGAAGAAAACAAGTGTTACAGCTTCAAAAATGTCTCAGTATGAAAACCTTTCACATCCCTAAACCTGGTTTATGGGTACAGACAAACCTCACACACAGGAGGAAACAAAAATACAGTAACAGGGACTGCAAGTTAGAAATGAAATTAGCGTTTGTTTGGTTTGAATTAAGAGAAAAAAATCCTTAAGAGAAACTGAGATATTTCTGTTGAAAAAAGAGCATTTCTTTGGTTTTACTGCCACCCTTGCATACAGATGTTTGCCTTTAGAGTAGTGATGCTCTCAGGGCAACGCTGTCTCTTGTGAGGTTCAGTCAATTTTTTAAGGTACCATTTGCTTAGAAGGAGCAGCACTGCTCCTTGAGAGTTTTTTCCAAGCACCAGAGACGAACCTCACTGCACCTCAACACACAATGCACTGCCACCCCATGTGTGTCCCATGGGACTGGGATTGTGGCAATCCGTGCTGCAAGAGACTTGATGGGGAAGCCCTGTTTAATTTCAGCCAAAACTGCACCTGTATTTGCTTTGCAAAAGCCCTTGATTCTGAGTTTATTTAAAGTTGTACAGAAATACATCCATACTGACTTTGTAAATCAAAGTTTGCTTTCTGAATTGCCTCTGCCTGCTCCTCAAAGGTGCAAAGCATCTGATACAGAGTCCTCAAGAACAAGACTCCAGGTCTGGCCCAAATACTTCAAAAGCAACCTCACTGAACTCAGCATGAATTGGGTAATGATTTTGCACAGTAAGGGGTGCACGGGAATCATAATATGACTAGAGACAGTTCATGTTTGATCCTCATTTTGTCATACACGTAACTTGCACCTGAATTGTTTACATCAAGAGCATAGTGAGAAATTAGCATTGCAGTATATAATTAATACTTTTTTCATGGTCTTTGCATAGGTGCAGTAGCTTGCTCACAACCAGCTTAATAGTATATATATAAAGTCATTCTCAGAGAAAAGTAGTCTTGTATTTCTGATAAAATACAGCCAAAGGTTTTGGAGAGGTAAGGTTAGAAGTTTTTTCTTTGCATAAAATATAAGCTTTCAGATTAAAAAGAGTTTATACACCTAAAAGCTTGTCTATTCTGACAAACTAAATATCTGGTCTAATGTGAGAGATCGCCTTCCCCACTGTGAAAAGACAGCTTTCTCAGAACTTCTAACATCTGCACAGTAAGACTCCTGAATCCCTATGGAGAAGAGCTCACAAACATAATGTGTGCCCATGAAAGACTGTTGTGCTTTTTCCCATTGCATCTGAATCCTTAAAAAAGCCACTGCCCATTTAGAGAAAAAAAAAAAGTAATTTTACTAATTTGCATTACTTTATGGCAAATTGCTTACATGAAGGCCTGTCCTGAGGGTAAAGACTGTTCCGGTAAATCTAGCTGCTCTGCATTTTTTTCCTTGTAAAAATTTGCCTGAAGTGGAACTTTGTTTGTGAGTCCCCTAGTTCATCAATGTTCATGTGGATAAAATTTCCAGTATGCAGTTCTCCTCAAGACACAGAAGTTTTCTAATTTTAACTCTCAGTTAACACTTTACTGTGACTTTTGCTATACTTGGGGGTTAATGCTCAAGGATAGTGAGAGAATTCTGGTCCCATCTAGCGGAGTGCATGTTTTTTAAGGTTGTGAGTTGCCTCAGTGAAATGTAGATTGCCCACCCATTGAATGCTCTGCTAAACTGCACCCAAAGTGTCTGCTAATTTGCAGAATTCAGCCTTCCCTTCCAAAGTCAAAGCATGATCTCTGTGTTCTCCTATTGTGCTAATGCAGGCTCTGCACCTCTGCCAGGTCCAAAACTCATCTGAAAACTGCCTTGGTTTTTGGAAACCACTGTGTTTTTTTTATCTTGCCATCCAGATTCCATTTTGCTGTTCATGTCCAATGCCTCCCACCTACTCCTTGCCAAAATCTTTGAAATAAGAATTTTAGAACTGGAAGTACTTTAACACATGCTGTCTCATTCCAGGCATAGGATCTGTAGAGACTTGATAGAAAAGCAGGGTTTTACAGCGGACATGAGAGAGACACAATTGAGATGTACAGCAGCTGGCTTAAGCATTGGCCTTGCCTCTCCTTATACAGTAAATAGCTATCCAGTCAACAGCTAGGATGTCTTTTTAGATGTCTTCTTACTGAAGAAATGCTGGTTATGAAGAATATTTTCTATAAAAGGTCAGGAATAAGTAATATGCAGGGTATGGGAACTAGGAATAGAAAAAGTAATTTTTTAATAGACCTTTTCCCATCTCTTGTTGCATGCACACTATACATTTCATGAAAGAATCCTACTAACATCTGATCACCACAAGGGTTGGTTATATATTTGGATAATTGACTCGTAGGTAAGATACGACCTATGGAGATGCTGCTGCAAGAGTTTACTCCTTTTATGAGAGATCAGGTGTCCTGTGATGTTACAGACTTGGACACACAACCCCCACTGCGAGAGCAGATCCTGTGAATGCGTGAGACCTGACAGAGAGTAAGCGAAGGCTGCAGACACCTGGTTGCAGACATGGCAATGCTGCAGCATACAGGTTTTTCATAACTAAGAATGACATTCGTGATCAAGTGGTTTTGATACTGTTTTATGGTTTGGAAACTAAAGCCCAGACAAGTTGTGTGAGTTTTCCAAGGTTCTGCAAGCTGAAGGTCATGTGAGAAGAGAATGAGAAGGTGAGTATTCAGACCTCCCTCATGAGGTCTAGTCTGTGGTTGGTTCTACCCACTGGACTAGCCTCCTTCTGGCTCTTCCCAACACTCTACTGGCCCCAAGCAAAGTCCGTTGAGTCAGCTGACCAAAATCAAAAGTACTTCCATGCCATATTTCTTCCTATTGAAGCGGTAGCAAAGGGAAACAGTCCTTACTCTACTGAAGCCAGAAGTAACTGAGAAACAAGCAGAGGGAGGGAAAAGGATATGCGAAACATTGCCAAAGGTGTCCATAGCTGGCTTATGTAGAAGATCTCAGGTGCCTTGAGGAATTAAGTATTACTTGGAATCAACCTTAAGAAAGGAGCAGGCCAATGTAAATTGACCATAACAGTTCAGTAGTTTTTCCCCATGAACCAACAAAACAATCAAGGGAGAGATTTTTAATTCTGCACATAGGAAAAACTTGGTCCTAGACTTCAATTTGCACAGTAGAGATCCCTGATTAAAAAGGAGCCAAATGCTGTTGTGCTTCAGGAAGTGGGAGAATTAGGGATGCTTACTTTGGACGACAGCGTAACCTTACAGTGTAGCCTGTACAAGGGGAGATGCACAGCTGCATCTCCCCAGGAGCAGAGTACAAAATATATTGTGAGTAAGAGTCACAGTTCCTCCCTATCTTCCCTCCACCACCACACGTACTCCCTTTGCTCTGCTACAAGTCAATTACTTCATACTTTTTTTTTTTTTTNAGTTTACTCTCCCATGCTCCCAGCCAGCTACTTTGGCTAGCAAGGAAGGGGAATGGGGTGCAGCTTGGGCCCTCTGCACTTCTGTCATCTTAACACCCCCTCTCCACCCACTTCCTCTCAGCAGGGAGTATTGGGTGAGCAGCCTCCTTACATTGAGCAACCTGAACTTGAACACTCATGACAGCAAAGCCGGAGGGGAGAGAGAGGGTCAGTCCTCCCTCCTATATTTCTGTCTGGCAAGGTACTGGCCCTGGCAACGCATGGTGAGTTTGACCTAGAAAGTGTATGCGGTACAGATTCCAATTTAAAGACCCATGTTAAAATGATATATGATATTACCCATGCCAGAAAACGGGTGAACATGTTCACTGAAACCTGTGGAAGACCAGCATCTTCCTAACCTGATCTCAGTCTGTTACTGGAAAATATGGAAGGGAGCCCATTGTGAAAACAACACAAAACAATCACATCCTTAGGAACTTTTGTGAGGCATGCATATGGGGAAATTCTTTAGTAAAGGTGAGAGGTCAGTCAACATCTTGGGATCGCTGGATGTAAAGTGGATAATAAGTTCTCAGGCCTTTTTGACAATGGGAATACAAAGAGTCTGCTGAGCTACAAGCAGGAGTAAAGGGCTTTTCCAGTGGAAAGCAACTTTTCCTATGGCTGGCACTGAAGGGGAGCCTACATATACTCAGGAAATATCTCCTGTGCCCTCCCAGGAAAAAGCAAAAGCACACACAAAACACTTTTCTGTCCCATACTCTCACCATCCCACTTTAAACCTACATCTCTGGGCTGAAAGCACATCAAGCCTCAGGTAAGTCTTCCTTGACCATGGCATGAAAACCTCTTTCTTGTTAGCATACATGTGGGGGTACAGTTTGTGATTTCATACTTTCAGTGTAGCTTCAATTAAGACACAGGTAAGTGCAAAGGAGAAGAGAATCTGGCAGGTCAAGGCTGGGGGATTCAGCTCATCTAGGCTGTGGAACTCAAGTGTCTGTGCAGAGGTTGTATTTACAAGCAAAATACTGTGCTAGAGTCAATTAGGAAAAAACAAGACATATTTTGAGACTGCTAGAAATTAAGAAAAATTGCGAAGAACATTTTTTTTCATTTTAAGTTATTAAATGGTATTATACTTGGAGCCAATTTTGTATCTGTAACTCAAAATTAAAGCTCAAGGCCACATTCTACTTTTGGTCACACAGAAAGATACTGAGTTGCATATAGCTGAGGTCATAATCTGGCATAGTGTCTGAGCTGGCTCAATTTTCTATTGAGCTAATGTCAGTACTGGTAAGCAGTTATGAGGAAATCCAATAGGGAATGGGTCAGGTGTTAATACTCACAATCAACATAATTCCAAATAAATTGGAGGAATTTAAGAAACAATGCTGTATCTTATTATTAAGTTGCTTGTCTAGGCTTAAAATAACTCTATTGACTTGAGTGGTGCTACTTCAGATTTACCTTGGTACAAGTTAGAAGAAAATGTGATTCTGTGTTCAGAAGATCTTTCCACATCAGATCTCTAACAAAAGTGAAGGAAAGAAGCACATGGATAGTTCTGAAAAAACAACGTAGTAAAACCAAACTACCTTCTTGTCCTCTTTTCTGTGTTCTATGAACAATTTCTTCAAATTATTTCCTTTCCCTTAAATCTGGGGAAGACACGAGTCTATGCTGTGAAACTTGGAGTCTTCCGTTTTGCTGGCTCAGATGGTCTACAGCTATGCGAAAGGATGGAACATTAATGCAAGAAAGGGAGATAGTTTCTCTGCACTCTAATGAAAGAAATACCTTAAAAAGCAAGTATCATTCCATAAAAAATATATCATAATTTCACTGTTCTTTTCCTAACCTACAATTTTTTGGCAGTAGAAAAAGTAGTTTTATTCACAGCATAAAGACAATGGTGTCTCAATTTTCTGTTGTTTGTTTCTAACTGAAGAGGAAGGTTCATACTACAGCAAAGTCTGAGGTTCAAGGTTTGAAATTAAGGTTCCGGATTAATTTTCAATATTTTCCATTAATTTCAGTTCCAAACCCCCACAGCTGCATTAAAGGATTTAACTTCCTTGCATCACTCAGGGTTAACTTTAAATCCTTTCCAGTGTTCACCTGGAAGGCAAATATCCATCCTGCCTACCTGTGCTGAGTTGTCTAAACGATATGCTTTGTCTTAGGTGAGGTAAATCTGCACCACTGTGACTTAGCCATTCTGAGACTGTGATTGAAATCTTGTTTCTCCTACAGGCTGAAAGAGTTCAGATGAGAGATTACAATTTTAGTCTGGTTTTGGCTTTTCTCTTTTTCTACTTAGTTTAGTTCTTGCATCTGTCTTAAAACATTATGTTACGTGTTGGCACTCTGTACAGTAATCAAAAGAGCACTGCACCTCTTTAGCCCAATGTGTAATGCAGAAAACAGTATCAGAGATACCTAGCAGGAAGGTTGAGTGAGAACTTGTCCAAGGAACTCAAATACAGCAGGATTGGACCAGCAGTGCTATCACAAACTGTCCACTTGCTTGTGCTGGTGATTGCTTGCCAGTATCTAATTCTAGCCAAAGCCATGAGAGCATTTTCAGGACATTAAGTTTTTCCAGATAAGTAAAAGGACTTAAAGTATTCATTTTGTACTAAAAAGTCTTCACACTCATAAAACCCCCAGTGAAAGTAAAAGAGAATACAAAGAATGAATATTTTAAACCATTACGTATTGAAAGAAAATGCATAGCCATTACTATTTTACCAGCTCTTGTCCTTTGTGTTCTGGGAAGGCAAAAATGCAGCCATTCTAACGAAAACAAAAGAAACTAAATCCCACAAATACCACTGTTAGGAAGGCGGAAAGAAGAAGAAATAATGCTTATCATAATTTCCCTTCAGAATGAAGACAGCGGTTGTCTACCCTAAATAAATCCATAAACAAATAGGAATTGTATTCCTTTTGAGGCTTCCATGTTTGGAGATTTCCTTATGCAGTTCTCTGTCATTTTCTTTCTTGAAAACTTCCATGCTCCTTGCTTTAGTTACTCTTTAGGGTAACATGTTCCATATGTCACACAGCCTTTGTATGAAAGCTTAGACTAAATTCTCCTTTCATCCCTGTGACCTAATTTTAAGGTCTTACTGCCGTGGAGGATGAATCTGGATCAGTTTGATCAGACCCTCCAATTTTACAAATGTCATTTAACTCACCACAACATTTTTTCCTCTTTCCATAAAAATAAGCCCAACCAAGTCTTTCTTTTTAAGTGTTGCTATTATGAATTCCCTGAAATTCTACATCTAATTGAACAGCACTCTCTGACTCAGATCATTATTATACTACTTGTCTTCATTCAAATGAATTTTTAAATTAATGCAACACAGAATCTTATTATCTTTTTTTCTTGGTTGTTGTTCTCTGGAGTAGATGCCAAAGAGGATTTGTTTACAGTGACTTCCAAAGTATTTTCTATGCTTTGCATACAACATAAATTTCTTCCTGGGCAAATGCTCCCTTTGATACTTTTTTCTTGGAATAAATTGCATGTAACATCTTCACAGGCATTATTTTCTTTATGAGTTCCCATCACTCTTCTGTGTAAGAAATGTATGCACTTAATAATTGTCCAGGCTGCTCCATTCACTAGCTAATTAAAAAATTATCACTGTGGATTCTTGATATTCCCTGTGCCTCACCTCTCTCTCTAACACCAGCTTAGACTGGAGAAAACTTCACTGCAGCTGATGCAATTAAACTTGTGCAAACCAACCACAAGTGACAAAAGAGGGGCACCCTCTCTTTCTGATTCTGTTCTCCCAATATTCATATTGATCACACATCTAAATCTATAATCCTGATGCAATGTCTTTTCAGTGGGTTAATCTGCGTGTTATCAGTTTAGCTTGTGCTTGTTCTACAGGTGGAAAAAAGATCAAACAATTTTAAAGTGGACCACATAGAAAAGTTGCACCAGTTCAACTCTGAAATTTTGACTGAGCCTATCTTAAAGGTGCGCTGTTTTATATCAGGATCAGTCAGGCACTGCTCTAATTCTTCTTGCCATCAACACAGCTATACGGGGAGAAGACTCTATTAATTTCTCCTGGCAAAACCAGATTTCTACTCCATTAGTCTGCTTTGCTTGTGGAAGATAGCTATATCTATACAAAACATGATCATGCCTCTGGTGGTTGTTGCCTACAAGGAATACTGGCCTGATGGAGTCAGTCTGGCAAACACTCAACTGTAGGCCTGAGCCAGATAAAAACTAGAGTTTTTCCTGCATAGTTCTTTTGTTTTTACAAGAAAAAAAGCTCTGTAAAACAAGCTCTAGCTCTACAGCACTTACATAGATATGCTGCTACAAAGTCCTTGCATTATGTGGCTTATGCATGGGAAAGGGCACGGCTCTGTTGGCAGTAAAATCCCTTTTCTTGTCATGTCCTCTTTTCTCCTTAGAGGGCTCTGTTGGTAGAGGCACCTGGCATAATTGTAGCTTTAAACAACCCCTTCTGTTCTCCTCAACTTTATAAAACTTGTGATCTGGTATCTTTGTAGTATTTGTTTTCATGATATTCCCATGGAGCTGAACTGTGCTCCAATTATTCTTGTTTTACAGGTGAAAAACTGTCTGGCAAAGAGGCAAGTTGACCTGCCCAAGGCCTGCAGGAGGTCTGTGGTGTGACAGAGAGCTAGACTGAAATGAGACAATGTAAGCGGTAGCCAGAGCAGCTTCTGGGTTAGGACTTGCTCAGATATTGCACATTGAGCTCTCTATGACTAAAGTCAGTCTGCAATAGTACATTTCCTTGAGTAGTACCAATAATTAAGTTTGTTTTAATGTAACTTAGTGTCTTGTGGTTGGATTATTTCATCTCCTGAAAGGTCTGCAACTGAAACACCTGCTGCAGTTCAGATGTTCTTAACTTTTTGCACTGCGTGGATTGTCTGGTACCAAAGTCTACAAGTTTCTATTTCTTGGCTGGACTTCCCTCAGTGGGAGCATTAACCTCACACTCTCATCTTCTCTCTCTGGATATCTGTTTCCATGACTTTTGTAAAAGCCAAACACCTTAAGATCCTCTCTCAACAATGGCCATGCTCAGAACTTATTGAGAGGGACTTATGAACAGACTCACAGACTGTATCACTACATAAGCCTCATGTAGTACAGAGATTGCCAGAAACTGGTTGAGATGGGCAATTTGTTGCTAAGACATGGGGACAAACCTATGGTTTTTGCCCCATTATCATTGTTGTATCCACTGTGTCTCTGTAGGGCATAACTGCCATTTCATTCTCTCTGCCGTGGCCCCAGTTCTTCCTGATCTCTACTCCACCAATAGTCCTTTTTTTCCATCTCTGCAGAACGACTTCCAGAAGGAGGGATAGGAGCTGTGAAATATAAGCCCCTCTTCCTGCGTTGCTAAGCAGGTACTGCCTGACTCCAGAGAAGTTTCTGAAAACTTAGGCCAAGCGGACAAAGGAGATCAGGCTTTGAATGCAGAAAATGAAGCAAATTAGCAGGGAGCAAATGAGGTTTATACCTCTACTGGAGTTCTTGAGTTGACATATAGTCATTCAGAGCATTGCAAAACTGCAATTGTGCTGTATAAGGTGTGCACAAGAAATTGGCATTAGGATCTTAGTTATTTGTATTAGAATTTTTTCTGGCAGTGAGGGGGTGGCAGTCTGACACCCCTCAAACATGCTTTCAGATGTACCTCTTCTGTAGTGTTCAGGAATAGTGCCCATCTTGCACTAGAGTGCAAATTGGCTCTCTGGCATAAATAAAGATCAAGAAGTCAAAGTTTGTGTCAAAATCTCAGTTTTGAAATCAGCATGACATGTAGAACCTGTGCTTTGATTTAACACTTTCATTCCAGCTTGAATGGTGTAATAATCAGACCCTGGACAAACTGCTTTTTGCATATTTCTGTTCTATATCATTATCTTGATTAGTTTCTGTAATACATTTGATTCAAAGCCCTTCATGAAGGGCTGAGAAATCCTCTCTTCACACTCAATAGAAATATCTATTCTAATGTTGAGATTTGTGTGTAGACTGCAGGACCCTGTCAACCTATTTAATCCCAGAAAAAGGCCTACTTCACAGATCAGTATTCTTTAGTATAAAAAGAGCAGAATATGCATTTGAAATATAAGAAAATTTCAAAAAATCCCACCAAAGCAAAGTGCAGTCACATACTCTGCTGATGAGGAGAGTGTAGAAACCTATATTGAGTAGAATTGTACATAGAGAAAGAAGCAAAAGTAAACACATAGGACAGATAAACAAAACAAGTTGTAACTTCTTCTTAAAGCTAACTCCTGGGATTGCAAAAGGTCAAAAATGCTTTAAATCACTGGAGCATGTTTCGATTACAAAGATGAAATGAAATGGGGTTTGAAGTCCTATTTAAAATTGAGGATAAGAATCCCAAAATCTCCAGGAGTCTCAAAGAGTTAAAAGTCATGAATTCAGCAAGAAAAAGCGTGATTCAATGTCAAAAAGTTTACAAGTTGACCATCTGAGAATACTTTAAGTTCAACAGATCAAAACAGATTGCTTGACTTGAACTTTAAAAGAAATAAACAACAAAAAAATATGTTTAGAAACACAAATTGTTTAATTGTTTGAAGTGAGCAGGCTTTCCTTCCACACAGTTTGAATTTAATTGATTGGACTCTTCTGATTCAAAATGTTTTCAGGAATTTGGGAAGACAGAAATGTATGGTGTGGTTGTTATAAAGCGAGAATCTCGTCTGACTGCTAGATGCTAGCAAGTCAATGACCTGAGGGATAATATCATTACAGTGGAATCATGAGAATGAACAGTATTGTCCAAAAGACACAAGGGAAAAGTATTTAAAAGCCTTGGAAGCACTTTATGTCTAACAATACTGGCATCTGAATTTTGCATAGATGGCCAGATCTTCTGTAGCATAGCATCAGTGTTTAGTGTCATTAATCTGGTTTGCATCACTATGAGGATCTGGCCCTTAACTGAAAATGTTCCAATGCTTTGTAGAACAATATAATCCAGCAAAAAAAAAATCAACAAACCTTGATTGTCAGCATGTGTCATGCAGGAGCTGCTTTATGGTTTAATGCCAGTGCACTTTTTCACCAGTCCTGATATTGACAAATTTATTTCTTCATAAGAAATTTTAAAAAATCTCTCCTCTCCTCTCTCCTAGCCATCTTTGCTCTTCTCTCAGCTGTCATCACTGTTTACAGTTTGAGTAAGCAAAAATATATATTTACAAGTACAGCCTAGTGCTGTGTTTGCTGGTATAGACTGCCTGAGGGCATGTCTGTGAATCGAGCATCCAGCTACACACATAAATATACCCTCTTCTCTCATCAGACTTTCCCTTTCCCTGCCTTGTTTTCTTAAGCTGTGTATTAAATCTTTTCTGTCAGATTTTGAGCTTTGTGAGATGGAGACTGACGTCTTCATGTCTGTACGTGAGCTCTGTCAGATCCTGAGCAGTAAGCATGAGGCTCCTATCACTCCCAAGCAGGGAAGGCCAAACTTTCTGTCTTTATTGAACACCCCTGTGGCCTCTATCCTGCTCTGTGAAGCTACATGCTGGATTAGCTGAGGTCACAGAGCAGAAGAAACGTCATGTGCCTGCGTTGCAGCTGAGTATTTCACCTTATGGGGTTGCGTGTGAAAGCAGCCTTAGGAGAAGATTTTATTTTCAGCTGCAGCCTAGTGCTATGGCCCTTCTCCTGACTGGACATGTGCCCATCGGACAATCCCAGAGCATCTTGGTTGCCTGCCAGTCCCAGATGCCAGAAGCATGTCCCCACTTCCTCTCCCCTTACATGATGAAGTCTGCGGGGTCTCATTCACTATAACTCAGAGAAGTTGCATCTTACACAGTCTTGGGGCAGTGAGGCCAGATCCTGATGAAGGCCTCCAGATGTTATTGTAATAACAATAACAATTAAAAATCTACCATGGCAAAATGAATAAGGTACAATAAAGTTAAAGTCTGGCTTTTCATATAGTTTTAGAAAAAATGTTGCAAAGAAACAGCTACACTCTTATCAGAACTGGCCTTCAGCATCATGCAGACAGTGTTTGTGGCTTTCCAAATCCTCATGACTTCAAGTACTGTTGATGCCAACTGAAAGCTAACAGTTCCCAGAAATTTTGCAGAATTTCTTCTCAGTGTTCAACTGGTCAGTAATCAGTGTCCAGTGGTTAAGGTCACTAACCGGTGTTCAGTTCCTAAGTCCCCTGGGAATTGCCTTTATAAGTTTGGGAAAGACATTAAGGGCTTGTTCACACTGCTAAAATTAACTTCATTTTTTTTTTTACTGTAGTATTACTGATGGATATGTAGCTGCCACAATGTTATACCAGTAAATACAAAACATGTTAGTTTTAGGCTGAGATGTATTTGCTGAAGTCAACTCCTAGAAGAATAATTGCTGATTTTTGTTTGTTCGTTTGACCTTCATTGTAGTTTTGACCTTGGGTAGCTACAGTGCTTTTAGTGGTTCTAAAGTAAAAGAAGAATGTAGCTTTCTAAAGCAACTTTTCTACCTGTGAAATGAGAGTGATAGGACTGATTAGCTTTATCTCAATGATACTGTTGAGTACACTGTAAAAACTGAGAGACTGTATTTGTCGTGGGAGTTGCTGTGGCAGATGAAGGCAGCTCTTGTACCCAAGGCTCCCTACATTTATTCATGTGTGGGCAAAAATATATTTAGATGTTTGTCTCAACTGCACTTATCTGTGTCACAAAAACTAAATATAAAACCTAGGGAAAGCTAGGTTGTTGCTTGCCACTATTTTCCTAGCTGCAGAAAATCTGTAATAAAGATTTACGTGAATAAGCTATAAAACATCTTGCTAGACGCAGACCTGGTAGACTCATGATTTTTGTAGATAGTGATCAAATGGTCTGTGAGTAGCCTGAACAGTGCTTGGGAAAGGTGTGAACCCACTAACCCCTCACCTCTAGAGGGATACTAAGTGTTTTTTGCTCATGGTATGGTAGATAATGTATTTGGGCTTGTTTATGTAAACCATGATACTGATTTTGCTAATAAGAGTTATCCAGACACTACTTTCTGATCACAGATCCTTATTTGATTTCACATAAGGCCATATAGAATTAGTTTCAACTAAATCAAAATGTGACTGTCTTAATTCTCAAAAAATATGTGCATGACCACCTGTAAGCACTAGAAACAATGTGTATTGGCTCTTTTTTGTTATTGATGAGAAAATATTTGCAATGATTACAATAATATCAGCGAGGATTTTTGTGGACTTGCATCCCCTATACATAGTGAAACCTCACAGTGATGACTTAGCCAAAATGTGAGTTCAAGAAAGAATATAAACCTGTTCAATTCTTTTCAGTGAGTCACAACCTCTGCAAACAAAGAGGAAAAAACAGCATCATGAGTAAGATTTTCAAACTTGTCTAAAGGTGCTCACTCCTTCGGTTGCCAAAAGTGTTTTGATGCCTTTGCAGATCACAGAATTGATTATCAAACAGCTCTGTAACACTCTGGGAAGTAAGAATAAGTTCAGAACCCCTGTCCTTTGATAGCCTTTGAAAAATGGCTCAATATTTTTAAACAGTATAGATATTCAGCGAGTATTAGTGAGAAGAGTGCTCTGCCTTTATGCTCTGCATCTACCACCTGGACAAGTCCTGCTACTGTGGTATCTGACAAAGACGCAGTTTTCCTGGAATGCAGAACTGATAAAAACTGTAATCCAGTATGATATTCTCTGCACAGATAAACCACAGGACCATGAGATTTAGCACAGGAAATTCATGTAGAACTACCTTCTGCTAACAATTTTGTTCTGAAAAAAATAAATATGTTTCTTGGTTAGTGTGTAGATTCACTGCAATATGTTTCAGAAAGTTCTTTCCTCCAATTTTCACACTAATTCACAAGAGAAAGCATGAAACTGCCTTCTAGTTGCTAGAATTACAGTATATTAGTGAAGCAAAAAGGCATTGCCCTAATAAATGGACATACAGACGTGAATTATAAATATGAATACTGTAAAGTGGTCATAGTTTCACTGGTCCCAAAGGCAGACTGTCTTTGTTCTACTTTCACACCGGATACATGACATAATCGGAGGCTGTGATCCTGTGCTTTGTTAATCTTTTATGCCTTTTATATTGGTGATTGGTTTATAATCTGACAGCCAGAAACTTGAACCACAAAATGCATACAGTTTAACCAAAAGGAATTCCAGTTAATGAGCACCCATGCACTTTGTTAACACACTTTTAGCTCTTTTCAGGCTTCTAAGCAGATAGCGATATATACTGTATGCAGCATATTTCAGGGCCAAACCAGCTCCAAAAGAAGTCAGCGGGAGTCTGTCTGTCTCCTTTCAGTGAGATGGAATTGGACTGATAAAGCTGTGAGAAACACTGGGGAAACCTTTGGGAATACTTACTCAAAATTACTTAATGAGTCAGGATGAAAATACATGATCCCTCTGGTATTCCCTAATCCTTCATATTTTCAGTAATACAGTATGCCAAGATACTGGAGACCAGAGTTTATGCTCTAAACCCACTATACCCACAGCTATACCCACATCCCCAAACAGTGGGGGCTGTCATCTCTTTACGTCATTCATCTAAGTATTGTGTCAAAGAGATGTTAGTTCTGGGAGTTGAAGAGTGAGGTCACTCATGGCTCCTCCACACTTTTGGTCCCTAATACTCCCAGACATGACTACATCCAAGATGGCATGGATCACCAGCCTGTGAATAAGATAACTATCCAGTGTGAATGGTCTTCTGCATATCACATTCATCTAAATCCTTAGGCTCAACTCTAACTTCTGGTACTTTCGAATAGACTCGTACTAGCTCTACACTACCTCACATCATTCCTACTTTGAAAGCTTGGGAAGCCTGGGAATATATCTGAATCTAAAATCTTGACACTTTATAGATATGTGAACACACTCTTGATGTCTTTGCTTTTCTTCTTTAAAACATCAATTTTTTTTTTTTTTTTTTTCTCCGGAGTTAACATACTCAGAGTGTAACTTTTTTTACCAGTGTTCTCCCATTAAAATTGCAACTTTATGACTGTCTTGTCACTCCTATTGGAGCTTGACTGTCTGTTACAACGTGTGACTGGTGGCTAACCCACTTCTCACCCTTAAATCATGCAGCAAGGACTTTTGAAATAAAAAATCGGAATCTCATTTGCTTGACAGCCATTAGTTTTGACTAAACCACCACAACAGTGCAAGAGACAGTGTGTCATAGCAAGAAAAATGCTGCTTTATGTTTGAACCATATGGAAACCAAGAACTTCAACAGACAAGAATTAAAGTTTTCTTTAACAAGAAACACAGGAGCTACTCCAAACCATTATCTTTCAAAATAGTGCCCTGAGTAAGAAAGGATAGTCACTATGCCTTGCGAAGCTCAAAGAAAATAAGAAGAGCTAAGTAAAAATGAAGTTAATTAAAAATGAGTACTGAAGAAATACAGTACAAACAAAACAAAAAAGAGATGTAATTCTACCATAAATAGATCATGTTAATTATCTATGTATAATATTTTGGACTTAACAAAGGACATTCATCCAAATTCAAGCAGTCATAACAACTACTAACATTTTCATTAAAAACAGACTAAGCCTTGTCTTCATGTCAAGTCCATTATGCTGCAAAATTGTAATTAAATGAATTTCAGCAACTCTATACCTCTTCATTTGTTTGGACCAGGGCTATTTAACAAGCAAGCATCATTGCAACTGTTTTGTGTTTTTAAAAAACACAAAACCAAACTACTAAAGGAGAAAATCTTTCTTAGAAACTTCAGTATGATTATTTTACTTGCAAATTCAGTTTTCCAGGATTTACTCTGTGTAACACTTTTTGCTGCTGTTGTTACACAGTGTATGGAAGAAGAGACTATTCTCTTAACGGAGAGAGTCTGAGTGCTTCCAAATTTCACATGCAGTTTCATCATTATGTTATACCCAGAAAGAAGTGAAATAAAACCAGTTTAGTTACCTTAACACCTGCGCTTTCAAAGGGAATACAAATGTTCCTTGTGTTTTCTAAAGATTTGTGTTATCAACCATGATTGTCAATCTTCTGTCTTACTTCTCACAAGAAGTGATTGTAAGATGGTGGGTCAACTATCCCAGTGACACTGTTCTCACATACCAGCTCTGGAATCAAACAGAACTTCCACCTTCTAAAGTGATTCCATCTTGCAGCTGAAGGCTGTATTGTCTGAGAAGACCACAACCCAAGGGACTGTAGAAGTTTCTCTCAATGTTAGCAGATCTTCAGATTTCTCATCCTCTTTTTTTTTTTTTTTTTTTTTTTAAATTGCATTGCTTTCATTTGACTCCACATGGCACACTAAGAGATTACAGGCATCAAGTTTCACCTCAGAAATTGTAATAGCCATAAAGCCTGTATTTAATGAAGTGGCTCCCACCTCAACAGAATGAGACTGCTTTTACTACATTATTATGATAATCAACAATTAAGTCGGCATTTGCCAGCCATAACCACAGATGTCTTCTTTGGAGTGTGGGAGAAACAGTGCTAATGTCAAATACCACAGTGTGGGAACACTTGGCATACACCACCAGCGTAAGAAAATCAAGCATTTGGCCGTGTTCCTGGAAGATACTGTGATTGAAGTGACAGAAATATATAATTAGGAAGAATCTGTACATCAACAAGAGCTGCACCCACTTTATTGTAAAAAGTGATGGGGAAATCACAGCATTATTTGTGTTCTTCACCTCTTCTGCCACTAAGGTATCCGAAACAAACACATATCTGATGTTGATTTTAAGAAGGCTTCTGAGAGGCCGTCCTTTAGCTTTGAGCTCTACATGTACAATAAGCAGAGCCTCCACGGCAGTGCCTTTGAGCAATGAACCATCTTTAAATCACAGTCTAGTAGAAGTGTTCATATTTGACTAGTATATGTCTTGCTCAGTTCCAGTGCAGTAAGTTCAATAGGCTTGGAGCTGAACTGCAGTACAGCCATTAATCAAAAACCCTATAAAATTGAGTTCCAGGAATTTATAAATACATAATACAAATATGAGCTGCAGGATTTTTTCTGTAAACACTGTATCTCAGCAATGCTTCATGTCTCTCCAAGCACCATAACTTCACCAGCTAGCATAGCTTGTTCTACCTCTTGATTTCTGTCTGCCTCAACAGCGTTGTCTTGTTTTCTATGCCTGCTTTTCAGTTCACAGTCATTGTGAAGGGGAGAGAGAAAGGAAACTGTCACCACCACAAAAAACAATCTATCTTTTTCCATGGGACAAGCACGGCATGACCCCATAGGTCTGTAATCAACTGCTTGCCTTATTTCTGGAATAAGGCGGACAGGACTGAATCCTTCCTATCCACATGCCAGCAGCCTGTCCATGAAACGTCAGAAGTTCAGTGTAACTCCAAAGTTCACCAAAGCCCTTAGGAATCTCTGCGTTAACTTCATTTGGATTGGTCTATGGGGTCCTAATGTTTTCACTTTACGAATGGGCAGAAAAAAATGGATTACTTCTTTGCTTTGCTTTCTCTGGAGGAATGTTCTCTCTGTTCATGGTTTCCTTTTAAATGAAAACTCCCTTTTCATCTACTTCATTGCTGTTCTGCATTAAAACCACCATGTTTAGCTGTCATACAGAGAAGTCTGACACTGGAAAGTGTTTCTATCGGTTCCATCTCCTACTGAGACCACTTAACCCAACCTTCGGAAATGCTGCTAAGTGATTATTTTGGAGAGGGTTGAAAATGCAGATCACTTTCTTTGCCTTCCAGGAGGGACCTGCAAGGGACTTTCCCAGTGAATTAATTTGCTTTCGTGTACTCTGCAAAGCTTTGTTTTGTCTTGTCTTGGACCAGACTACACTATGATGGCATAAGCACATGTTGGTCCCTAACCTGAAAAGTCTCATAAAGTGGGGACACTTGAGTTTTCTTGTGGGTGTTTGGGGTTTTTATTTTTTGCTTTTAGTTTGGCATGAAAGCACATGTCAGTAATTCATAAAGCACTGAAGATATTCATTGTAGCCTAAGTAAATGGAAGTAATGTTTAATTTTTCATTTTTCAGTGATGATGTAGAACGTAACACTGCATATGCAGTTTACAAGGCTCCTACCACTAGCATTTGGACTCCATTTTAAACTTATAAATCACATGCTAAGTATAGTGCTTGTTTGCGTCTGTTAAATATTTCCTTCTCGTTTGTTCTTATCAACATCCAGTAATGATATATACATATGTCACGCAAGACAGTAAATATGCAGAAGTTCCAAGGAAAAGTTCAGTGCCATATCTCTGCTGATTAATGCATAAATATTTGAAACCAGCATAAAAGCTAGAACAGTGATAACCTTTAGCATAGTCCAGAGGAATGAACACAGCAGATAGATGTTATCCTACGGAAAACACCACAGCAAAACCTATACGCCACCCAGCCTCCATTTCAAGGACTCCAGACAATTGTGTTCTCTAGTCTCGTTCATTCCCAGGTGTATTTCACTCAGTCTGGGAGGCAGGAAATTGCATTTTCATCTTTATTTTACCACCAGCTGTAAGCTAAATCCGTACTTGAAGGCTGTACCAACAAATCCATTAAGTAAAGGAATCTCCTGCCACTATGCTCATTAGTCATTTTAACTCTGTGCCTCTATTTCCCACAGTTGTACTATATGGATAAAGAGCCTTTCCTACACGATGCAACTGTGAGAATTAACAGGTGAGGCTTTGCACAGTGCTATTGGTACTAACACTACCAAAACATTAGGAAATGGAGAAGAACCTCGAGCGCGTACCTGAGGAAGAAGCTGAACGTTGCAATTGAGAATAAGAGATGATAAGACACAGAAAGAGATATTAATGACGTCTCCAGCAAACTTGTGTTATCTTTCCAGCCAAATCCTGTTACTAGTATAACCTGATTACAGACTAAGACCTGTACTTACACCTGTGTTTCTAAGTGGCTGTTTCATGAGGAAAAAATCATATATGAACCAAGAAAACATGATAATCATTGTAGATATTTACAGAAGCCTCTCAGCAGAAGAGACAGTTTAGTAAAGACCATATGCCTAGTAACTGTCACAGGGAGCTAAGGCCTTTACTCAGGTGGTCACCCACTGGTGTGTATTTCCATTTGACAAGCCCAAAGGAATTTTGTGTAGCCTCCAATAAGGCACACTGCTCTAGAAGGTCTTGGGTCTAGAACGAGCTTTGCATGGATATTTTAGGCATCTCAAATGGCTCTTAAGATATTAAGAAAAGTGAATTTGTCCCTGTCTGTTTATGAAAATGAAGGCCTGTGAGATTACAATGAACAGTCTGTATCTAGCCATCTTTCTATATAGTTTAATGGCATATGTATATGGCATTGACAAGGTATTTTACATAACAGAAGTCATAGCTCATGTTTTCCAGATCTTGCCATGTAGGTTTCCTCCATTGGTGATGAACACAAATTGCCAGAACAGATTTTTGATCCTGTTACGTGACAGTGAAGCAAGGTCAGTACTGCTTAGCTTGAAGGATCAGGCAGGCACAGGATGCCTTTCTAGCAGCTACGGATGCTACAGCACAGCAACAGGTTGCTTAGAAAACATGGACAGTTTTAATCACTGGAGGCCACTGAGAACAGGATAGATAAACAGGTATTTATTTACAGGGAACAGTCTGTGAGGAAGACAAAGGTGATTTCTTCATGTCCATTTATGAGTCTGTGCAATTTTCTTGACTAGATCTTTTTCTTTTTGAGAACTCTGAGGCTACTGCAGGAGGAGAGAGAAGTGTGTCTCATGTATGAGAATGTGTTTGCAAATTTATGGTTAGTAGACAAAACAACATGCACAGAGATGTTGTGATATGTTATTTCAAGTTATGCATAAATGTCCATTTCTGAATTCACTTCCTTTGTAAACTCAATGGAAAGCAAAAGATAACAGATCCTAAAAAAAAAAAAACAAACCAAAAACTAACAACAAACCCAACCATTTTAGGTTTGCTGGATTTCCTAAACTATGGCAAATGAAAACAGCATCTCAGGCTGCATTAGGCTACAAGATACGCACTTATCTATTAATGATATAATACATGCCTGTGTGCATCTGTTTATCAAGATGAGGCTACTGAGGCTGTGACGGAATGCCCCTGTGTTGCCCTCACAGATCTCAGCCTGAGGGTAAAGGTAAGCAGGAGACAGGGAAGAATATATCCATGGTGTATAGCACTAAGGGGACACTGTACTTGAGTGTGCTCTGGCAAGGCTAAAGGGAAATAGTTCAGCATTTACATATTTATGCATCATTGTGTAAGAATAGCCCAAGATGTCGCACTGATTCTGTACCCATGTTGTGTACGGGCAGAAATCCAGGTTTGCCAGCCTGACAGAGCATAGATTAAGCCCTGAAACTGTCTGTTTAACTAAAATAGTTGTTGAGATCTCGTAAATAAAATATATAATGATGGTTTTAGAGCTTCCACGAATAATTGTATGTTCAACCGTGTATAATTACAATTATCAAAAATGTCCTCTGTTTGCATAACACCTCAGTGGATCTGCTGAATTCTCTGCAGCTACCATACATACAAAGCCATGAAATGCAAACGCTTGTGCCTTGCTAAACAGCCACTAACAAACACACTGAAACACTGGGTGTGGAGAGATATATTGGCCAAGGAAATCATATCCTGATTTTATAAGGAAGACTGTAGAATCTTTTATGTCTGCATGAGATATGGTTACTTGGTTACGACATAACAACAAAAGTAAAGTAAGAATCCCAAACATCCTTCAAAATTCATAGCAAACTGAAGCCATCTGTCAGGAAAGGTAAAACTGGGATGAGCATTAACAATATTTTAACAATAGTCACGGGTAATAATACCAACTGTAAGCATCCCATCATTGCAGAAAACTAGCTAGCCTTCTCATAGAAGTCTAGCACATAGCAGGTGTTGAAAATGGAAATGCAATTTCCCAGCTAGGCAGACATCCAATATTTATGAGCCAAGTCTGTGGAAATAACTAACTGCCAATAGGGACAGAATAATTTAGTGGAAAATTGACTAAGTTTTCCACTTAAAGAAAAAATGTCATTCACCTTGTGTCAAATCATACTCATACTGATGTCTGAATGTATTGTCTGGTGCTTACAATCATACCAGACACTAACACAAAGACAGGAGTATCCTCATGGCTAGAGTTATCACATCTACTTTGTTATCTGGCAGACCCAAGTGATGCATGGATGACAAAAAGACAAATAAAGCCCACAGATACCTGAGAGGGAATACAGCCTACTGCCTTGCAGCAGCACCGCAAATACTTCCTGGGCAGTGTTTTAGATATGGATTAAATGTAGTCTAGTTTTGAAATTACATTCTGGTTTGACAATGTTGCAATCTCGTCAGATGTACTTTGAAATTTCTACCAATTTGAGTGGAAATCTTTCATGAGCAACAGATGTTTCTCTAAGATTTCTGGAGCATGGGAATATGACCCTTGCACTTTTGGACTGAAGTCAGAACCAGAACTGAAGAGCTAGAACGGCTCTGAAGAACCAAGTCTGGAACACACCTCCTGCCAAGCCAAAATCTGAAGACTCTTGGATTTGCTCTGCAGCTATAAGTGGAAGAATTGATAGTTGCCAGACAGAGGGATCTGTTCCTGTCAACACTCCTAACTCAAAAGTCAACTCCCAAATTTGCTTGAGAATTTCCTGTCTCCTGATAAGGCTCCTGTCTCATTTTGGCAGACCACCTATATTGAACTGCCAAACTATGCATAACAAGCCATGTTTCATGGGTATTTGCACAAATATAGATATTGCTGTCACCACCACACATGGCCAAGAAATCATTGAACCAATGCAGAGCATTAAGGTGTGGAGAACTGAATGAATATGTCCAAAAAAGGAACACATTCAATGAATTTCCCTTCTTCCTTCTGTCTGAAACTCACTCTGTTAGAAGACTAGTGAGGAGTCTGGGCTCAGGCTAAGCTCTGGGTATAAAAGCACAATCCACGTGGTGGAAGTGCCCATGGCTGGCTCTCTGTAAAGTGTGAGTATCAGCTTCTGAGAACTGGTTTTAGGTGGATTAGAACACCCCTGTTCCCACTCCAGTGTATTTGTTATTCAGGCAGGCATGCCAAATAACCTCCACTAAGTGAGTGTTTTTTGGTTTTTTGGGTATTTTTCTGAGCTAGAGCTCGTTCCTGAACAGTTCGTTGTAAACACTTGGTCAGAGTCACAGCAAGACACTTTGGAGCCTGGTTTGGCAACCCATCGCACTTCCTTCCCTCTTCCTTAGGTTCCTTCCAGTTGCTGCTAGCAAAGACTTCTGCATTCCCAGAGATCTGCAGGCCCTCCTTTTGGAGAAGGGCAATAGCTCTAGCATATGTCCTTTTTGGTGCCTCCCTGAAGTGACAGCCCTGCTTACCCTATCCTTTGCTTTGGCTAGATGTGTACTGCTTAAATGTCAGACTATGCTGCTAGATGCATCACTCAGGTATGGAATGGGTTTGTCCCATCCTCTCCAACAGACACTCCGCTTTCAAGAAGTCCCCATGAAGATACTCACTTTTACAAATTTGCAAATCTCAGAACTCAAAGTCCAAAATTCCTTTAAAACTGAATGAACTTGAAGAAATGATTACAGAAAGACAAAAATTTTTACAGAACACTGGCAAAATTATTTTGATAGGCATAGGGATATGACATTGGCAGACAACAGCCTGACAAATTCCCACCCCAAAATGTTTGTAATGCAAGAGTTCATTATGAAAATCCATATCCCAGTGAGTTGATACTAATAGAACTCAGGGATCTAAAACCACATTGGCAAGCTGATGCAGTTTTTTTTAAAGAATCCAAGGTTTCTTGTGTGGTGAACACTGATCTGTCAACTGTATCTTCAGTCCATGGCTTGAAGACTCTCACCCAGTTATATGGGATATTTAGCTGGAGTTTTTTTGGCAGAGGAAGTCCTATGACAAGATCTCACACTATAATATGATACAATGTGCTGCCTCTCAGGTAGTACCTTTTTCTTTCGGATGCATACCCACGTCCAGGAGAAGAGCTGCATTTATCACATGCACGCTCATCTACAATCGTGATAAAAGGAATATACCAACTTAAAGCTGGGTGCTACTGCAAGTCGCTACTTGTTGTAGGGGAAAGGGCCTGAAAGCTTTGTTCCCAGTTTTACCCAATAGCATGACTATGAACTCTCAGGGACTGCTGATCTCTCTGAAACAGCTACACTGATCAGGAAGTCAGACAAGTATATTTCTTTACCAGTACCAGGACCCAGGGCAATATCCAGCACCACTTTGAATTCACTGGGTTACAGAGGCACTAAATAAGACAACAGCATGAACTGGAGCTCTTGGTCTAGGTTGTGAACGAATGGTTCCAGTACTGTGATGTACAATAAATAAAATGAAACAGGAGAATAGACTGACCTTGTTTGTGAACTAGAGGGTAAAGCCATCTTCGAATTATTTTGGGGCAGGTAACAATCAGAAAACAGAAAAAGAATTAAGAAGTGACTGCTGTTCCAGAATTTCGCAACACAGGGACAGCCTGGACTAATCCCCAGTTGCTCCTAAATAATTCTTAAAAATTATGCTTTATCACAAAGTAAATATAAATATATTTAGTGGAAGAGAGATATTCTTTACCAGTATAGGTATTGTTTTACCCTGCAAGCCTCTCTGTGCACTTCCCCTATACCTTTTTAGTCTGTTTTATTAAGGAAAAAAATTTGCATGATCACATTGCCTGCTAATCCCCTCCAGTGATTTCTAAATTTGCAAGTTTATTTTAACCAAATTTTCTAGAGGTACAAAATTCTCAAAGTTACTACAAGTTTCATGATAACTGGTGGAAGAAGACACTCAGGTTAGTGACTGTCTCACTCATAAAGAGTGAAGTGTTGCAATTTTAGTAGCTTTTAGGCTGCTCATTAGCATAGGTAGCGCTCTAAAATAGCTACAGCATATGCTGACTCCTGCCAATCTGGTAGTCAGAGAACATGGAAAAGAAATAAAACACTGTGTAGTTGCTTACAGGACAGGGAGGTGAGAGTAGGAGAGTAGGAAGAAGCTGAGTCATTACTGAATGAAAGGGAATGAAGCTCAGGGAAGGAATATGGGCACGAGACACAAGTTCATAAGAAACCAGGCTTAATTCATGTTAGAAATTACTTGTTTTGATTTAGTCTTTGTTACTCGGAAAATAATTTATGTTAAACTCAAAATCAGACACTCATATACCAGAATCATATTATGTGCATGTAGACACGCTAGTAAATTCATAGCTTGCTTTAAATTCATATTTTGTTTGGTTTTTTTGTTGGTTTTTGTTTGTTTGGTTTGGTTTTTTTGGTTGTTGTTTTGTTTGTTTGTTTGTTTTGGGTTTTTTTGCGTGAACAAGAGTTTTGACTTTATGGGAATTAGATATTGCCAACAAGAAGTTTGAAATAAAATGGACAGAATTTTGATTGTGGATAAATTATTCTAATTCTGAAGTGAACACATAACCATTATACTAAATTTGTACGAATGATGACATCTAGGAGGGACTACAGTAAAGGCCAGAGTTGTTAAAAGCCTTTCATGAAATGGAAAGGTAAGTAAACAAAACGGTTAAATCATCATCTCATTAAGTTCTACATGTCTTCTGTTTTGAAAGCTATTGAATGACATCAAGGTTGTGTATTCAGAACACAGATTTAAATATAATTTAATTCAGGACAGCTGGAAGTATCAAGCCTTTGCTACTGAGACATGTCTTTCCCTATAATTGGCTAGAATAATTTTACAAAAAGTGTTTCTTTGTTTCTATCAGTGAGACATATAGTCTAAATTTTGCAGCTCACTTTCCTATTGCAAATTCTGTTTCTCTAGCATATGTTGTAGTGGGACACTGAGTTTGAAGCCAAGCAAGTCTTTTTATCTTCTAGATGAAGAGATATTTGCATGTGTAAAATCTTCCACCTCTTCGCATTCTTAGATGAAATATGAAATTAGAGACATAAATGAAATGTGGAAGTGTCTGAGAAGAAAACAAAGGTGGGAGTACCAGTAAGAACGTGACTGCAATCACCTTTATAAATGCAGGAGGTACTCTCTTGAAAATTTGGTTCTGCCAAGAAATAGAAAAATTATAAATAAATTAAAGAAATTATGGTAATTGGAAACACCCATTCAGTTGGAGAGGAACTGTGAAAGATGCACTTTTTACATTCATTCTTAGAACTGTACTTTTGCTATAAATTGTGATACTACATTAGTGTGCTGTTATGAACCATTAATCTCACAACAAATTTCACAGCCTTTCCCTCAAAAAAAAAGAACAATCCAAACCAAACCAACCAAACAAAAACAAAACAAAACACCAAACCAAATAAAAACCCCCTTGCTGTTAACCATTTAATTGTTTTGATTTTAACTGACAGCAACTTTAAAGGGTTGAAATTGGCAAACATTTGCTCTGGCTTTGCTTTTTCACTTTATACTGAAATGGCATCAATTATTTCAGACACAGTTAAATGTCTCAGAAAGAAGTTGATTTCCTTGAATGCACGAAAAAGCCCTAGCGTAGGGGAGGGAGGAAGTGATTCTAGCAGTGCCAACAATGAGGGAAACACTAATTTAGACCAGCCATTGCTATTTTCACCACCAGATTGTCTCCATGTGTTCTAAATATGGTAAGATAACACAGTGATGGTACAGCTGATGCCAGTATCATCTACAGCACTCTTCAATGCAAAAGCAGTGAGAGGGGGGGAATTTTCCATCTATTTCCTGCCACCCATCACCAAAGAAAATAACACAGGTGACATTCATAGGAGGTGAGTTTATGAGTCTGACTTTGAGAAGCTCATTGACTCTCCTCCACAACCAGAGCAAAGATACTATTCGCAGCAATACAACCACACTGCATGACAGTGATGTGGTGTGGTTCTGCCTCTTTCTCTCAAATGAAATTGTGGATGAATACAGGCTGAAAACTATGTATTAAAGGTTAAGGTTTGGCAGCCAGGTGTAGTCAGCAATACTAGAAATGGAACTGGCTGAAAATTGTTCATTCTCCTTATATAAAACATGCTTTCTGTACAATTTATGTTCTCCATCAGATATTCATGTTTTGGCAATATTTTACTAATTTTCACCATTAAACCTGAAATGCTAACAGTAAACATTTCAGTCCATGTGATTTGCATCAAATGAGATATTTCTCTGTATCTTCTTAACAAAGTAAACACATTTTGTTTCTATAAACTCAATAACAAATTATGCAGCAGTTCTCTGTGTACTCCACTTGCTATTGTAGCAATTTTATTCACAGACATGGTTCTTCCTTCTGGGCAGAACCCCCTGAAGGATACCATCTCCAACAACTGTTTTATTAATATCCCTCAGATCAAACTGTTTGGTGAATCACGACTGTGGGGTTATATGGTGCACTACTGGAGATGTAGTTTGGAAATCTCAAGCAGCTACCCTTTTTTCTATGCCTCTAAACTTTTTCAAAAATACTGATTTTAATTTTTAAATACTAGTTTCAGTTTCTGTCTTTCTGAGAGAGGGATGTAGAGGTGCCTTTTCCTTTAGTTTCTTTTCTTGTCTGAGTTCTGCCTAACCATCATCAAGGCACAGGATATTGTAGCAGGAGGAAAAATGAGAGGGGGAAAAAAAAAGAGATATATGTAGAATACCAAGAGCAGAAAGACGATGATGAGTGAGAAAATAGAGACTTCAAAGGTCTCTAAATAGCCTAACCTTTGCTGAAGTCGAGCAGAAGAGATTCAAGCAAGAATTTGTCTCCTCACAAAAATAAGGAACACTATCGAAAAAGAACATGAACAACAAGATGTCTAGAAGCCCGAGATTTGCTTAATACCATGGCATTAAGAGAGGAAGATCAAGGCAGTTACCAGACTGTGATAAAAAATGAAGGGTATATTGAAAGGTTTCAGAATCATATGAAGAAAAATAACAATGGGAACAAAACTTTTTTACACAACATATTTGAGATTTTTTCAATCAAACAAGCAATTTCAGGGGAGATTGTGGGCCCTGTCTGCTCAGATGGTGACGGTACACAAAGGTGTCAAACTGAGAAGTTAAAAAGTTAGAAACTCCTGATGTATGTTTAGGAAGGAAAAGAAAAAGAAGAAAGAAAGAAAAAATAAAAAAAGAAAGAAAAAAGAAAAAAGCAGCACATCAGAAACAAAACAAATTGCATATTTTGGAGGGAAAGCAGGAGACCACAGCTGACTGGGTTACCAAACCACAAGCTTATAGGAACATGCAGACATACGATAAAATTGAGGGCTACAAGCAGAAATTGACAAAAGGTAATTAGAGCCAGCTTGTAAAAGAAGCATGAAGGATTGCATTATGCATGGAAAAAAGTACCAACTTACGCAGCTCCAGCTTTTGGAAAGAATTGTTCTGCAAAAGATGGCAAAACAGAACTGAGGGTATTTACCAAGAAACTAAGTGTGTATACATACATTCTGCATGGCTGTGGAGAAAAAGCGTTGGTTGGAACTGCTGAATAGTTTTTACACATTATCTGGATCATTACCTTGAATCCAAATTAGAACTTTCTGACATAAACATTTTGGTTTTGTGTCCAAGTTAAAGTGAAACCTGAAATGTTGGGAAAGCATCAAAGACTATTATGGCGTTATGTGAAGGTGGTTTATTCCAAGCTTTTCCCTAAGCTTAGGTTAAGAGATACTGTATTTTTATTTTTTAAGAGAAGTAAGCACACACAAGTGGAAAAAGTGAGACACAGGTACAATATATTTACCTCAAAGGAGTGTGAGAAGACCAAAACACAAACAAAAAAAGCTTTAAAAAGAATGGAATTCACACTACCAGTGATGGTGATTTCCCACAAATTAGATCCATGCTCCAAGGTTGCCACAAATTGTTTATTTGTGTGTTCTCGGGAAAACATTTTGGGGATCTCTATTACCTGTCTTATTAGAATGGAGAAGGTGTACTATTTGCTTAAATGTCTTTCAGTGGAACTTTTAAAGCAAGAATACCTACTTATTCAACCATAAGATTAAAACAAAAGGCATTGTGAATTCTCATAATTGTAATGTAAAAAAAAAAAAAATCTACTTAAATAAGGAACAGGACATCTTTAGTCTTGTTCTGTGTACAATCAGTACACACACATATATATGCACATATACACATACGTATGTGTACATGTACACATATATATGTATTACATATAAACAGGTAATTTCCAATATCTAAAGCACAAATTTCAGTGTGTCAGACACCATCAAGAGACTGAACAGAGCTATTGTTGATTTTAGGCTTCTGCTTTCTCACTTTCTCACAAGTTTTATAGGTGTTATATTTCCATTACAAATTGTTATAAGAACAAGATCCAAATTACCCATAAATAAATTCTAATTAGCATAATATAAAATATTATGACACAGCTAATGGACTTTAACTGGAATCCAGACTGCAGTGTTAAATGTAGTATAGGAAACAACAAGGCAGAGAATTTCCTGTGATAAAAATTGAGAAGAATTTGTTTTGTGTTTCCATGCATAACTCTGTAGTTTTCCAAATAATTGAACAATTAGATGACTAAAAAGATACTGAAAAAAAATGGCTTTCTAAAATAATTTATCTTTAGCGTAGTTTAGCCCTTGTTGAGACCAGGTTTTGATGTTGATAATTGGCAAAGATGGGCTGGTGCTGAACAAACTTGACACCTGGCCCTTTTCATGCTAATCTTTCAATCTTTCCAGATGGCAGAGTTTACTTCTGTTCCCATCTGTTCCTTTTCAGTAAGAAAAAGGAAGTAAAAAATTAAATAACTAAAACATTTAATGTCTTTTAGAGGGATCTTTACGATTTTTTTCAAGACGTTTATTCTAGGCCACGTTCCTGTGGAAGGCTGGTGATAGCACCTATGATTATTTGCCTCAGATCAAAGGTAAAATGCCAGGTTTCATTTTTCAAGTTTTGCCTGAGATAATTCATCTGGATGAAATTCACGGATGGAAAAATTGAAAGACCTGAAGTCATTACATCAGCACATACTTGCAAAAAGAGTAAACAAAACAAGCAAGCAAGCAAACAAATAAGAGTGGCATCAGACTTGTAATTAGATAACATTTGAAGCCGTCTAGCAGTAGACAGGTCAGAGCAGAATTTCAGATGAAATTTTGCCAGTTCAGATTCGGAAAACTGTTTCTACATTAAGAAACCTTGTTATGCAGAACAACCACTCTTATTTCCCCCATTATTTGCATTAGTTTCTCTGTTTCATTCTCAGATCCTGAGTTTGGTCTAAATTTGCCTCAAGATGAACTTATTCCCTGGGGGTCCATTAGGCTTCTTCCATGTAAGTGGGGTCAAAATTAGGCCTCTGCTAAGCTAGTTATCTCCAGAGCTAGAAACTGACTATTCAATAGAATTCAGGAGGAGGACGAGAGAAGCTGATGGATGGAAAAAGACAGAAAAAAACAAAGTTAAATCCATCAATGGAAACCTGCCAGGTAACCAGAAAATTATTTTTCATGCTACTTTCTAGCCTATGAGTTTGCATGTGTTACTAGAAAATATCAGTTAACCAGGACAAAATTCAGTATGCATTTATAATAAACAAGTTGCTAGGGATATTTATGAATAAAAATTAAAATAATCAAATGTATGGACCTGTCTGCAGGAAGGCTGTGGTACCTGTGTGTGCACACATTTGAATATTTTAAATAGCAAGAAGCTGTCTCTACCTTTCTCTTGCCAATGATTTGGCACAGTTCCCTTTGAGGACCAAGAAAATTTCTGACTTCAATCATCCTAAAAGAGCAGGTTGTCCTAAGGGAACTGGAAAAGGGCGGTAGCTTAGTTCACATGTCCCATCAAGCAGTCTGATTATCTGAGAGAAGCCTCAGTATGTTTGCAGGGACACGGCAGAGCAAGTGACGTTCTTCCATGTGGCACAGCCTGTGCTCACGCTGCAGGCACTGCAGGCTGCTGGCACATAAAATTCTGTCTCTCACACTCCACCTGAGCCTCTTTACACATGAGGATGTCTTAACACCACGCTACAGAGTGTCTTCGGGCAGTTTGTGTCTGCAGAGATTTAAAATGCCATCCAAGCAGAAATAAGGCTGCTTATCCTGGTGCAGATTTGCTAATTGACTGGAGGATCAGGAGACTCTCCTTGAGCAAGTGCTGTGTTGAATAGGCATGCCAATTTGTATAGTTTCTTTCTAGATCTCTGTCCAGGTTGCTGACTGGCAGTAGACATACCTCAATTATCTTTGTGAGGATCTGATAAACTTTTCTCTTGAAAAAAAAAAAAAAAAAANAAAAAAGAGCTGTTCTCTAACACTAGATTATTTATTAAAATATTGCTGTTATTTTCAACCATTATACTGTTTATTTTCACTTATTTCTCAAAGAATGCTATCATAAAAATGACCACTTGAAGTTAACTAATGAGAAGATAGAATTGAAACCAAAATTCTACTCTAAAATAATCTCTTGCCAGCTGTCCTACTGCCACTCAGGACTGTGTCGTAACAACTTTTACATGGAAAAGCACTCAATACTGTAGTAATGAGTGACACTTAAGTTGAATGGGGGATGGTATGAAGACTTTAAGTGGAGTGATAGATGCCCAGTCACTTGATCATTTTAAAATTAGACATGACAGAGCTTTGAAGAATATGCTGTCTGGTTGGCGTGGTTCTTAGGATCACAGACCATATTAGGAGATATTGGACTGTAATAGGAGGTGGATTTTGTTGGTTTTAAATCTCCAGTTCTGAGGAATTTTACTTGACCTCCCAAGCCCTGCAGCTTTCAGAGTTTCTTGTGAGGGGGCAGAATCATACCCTGGGTTGCTCCAGGTCAACAGGCTTCACTGGCTTTGTCCCTGTAGCTGCAAGTACTGGTGTCCTGGTCTGTAGATGGCTGGTGTCTCTAGTAGCCAACAGAAGAGTCAAAAAGGAGACAGGGTTTTGAAAAAGGGAGAAACCTGCCAGGTTTTTAAACTTTGGTGTCCAGGGGACTTAGTTGAGATTCAGTAGAACAAGGGAATGGTTAGTTTCTGACGAACTGTCAAATTCCAGCAAAGAAATGGATTTGTCACAATTTTTCTAATTAAGTATACCAGTCATCTAATAAGAGCATATTCTTTTCCCCTCTCTGACTTCTATGATTCAACATACTAAAATGCTGTGGATGTGCATCCATGGTTAAAAAACAAACAACGAACCACCACCAACAACAAAAATTATCCTAAAACTAAATATTAAGTCTCAAATTTAATGTTTGGTTACATTCTTACTAATTTTAGTAGAATTGCCTGGATGCAAGAGACATCAAAATCTGGCCCACAATCAGGTGGATTTCCACATTTGCTCAGCTGGGGACTCCAGCTTTTATGAAAATCAGAAATAAATGCATTGATTTCAGTGGTGGTACTAGTGTCTACATGTGGAGAAAATGTCTGAGCAGACAGGGATCAAGTTAGGAAAGAGAAAGCCCTGATAAAATTAATTATGGCCATGGTCATCAAGGGCAACAAGAAAAGCTTCTATAGGTATGTCTATAATAAAAGGAAGACTAGGGAAAATTGGGTCCTCTCTGGAAGGAAATGAGAGAGCTTGGAGAAGGCTGAGGTACTCAAAGACTTCTTTGCCTCAGTCTTTGCCACCAAGAACTGTAGCCACACCATCCGAATTGCAAAAGACAAGGACTGGGAGAATGAAGAATCAGTCACTGTAGGAGAAGATCAGGCTCGAGACCGTCTAAGAAACCTGAAGGTGCACAAGTCCACGGGATCTGATGAGATGGGTCTCTGAGTCCTGAGGGAACTGGCAGATGAAGTTGTTAAGCCACTGTCCATCATATCTGAGAAGTCATAGCAGTCTAGTGAAGTTCCTACTGACTAGAAAAGGGGAAACATAACCCCCGTTTTTAAAAAGGGAAAAAAGGAAGGACCAGGGAACTACAGGCTAGTCAGTCTCACCTCTGTGCCCAGCAGGATCATGGAGAAGATCCTACTGGAGGCTATGCTGTGACACATCGAAAATAAAGAGGTGATTGGTGACAGCCAGATTGGCTTCACTAAGGGCAAACTGTGCCTGACCAATCTGGTGATCTCTACGAAAGGGTTACAGATTTGTTGGTTAAGCAAAGAGCGATTGACACCATCTGCCTGGACTAGTGCAAAGCATTTGACACTATCTCATATAACATCCTTGTCTCTAAATTGAAGAGACAGGGATTTGACAGATGGACCACTTGGTGGATAGGGAATTGGGTGGATGGTCAAACTCAATGTCTTGCAGCCAATGACTCAACGTCCAAGTGGAGGCCAGTGACAAGTGGGTTCCTCATGGGTAAGTATTAGGACCGGTGCTGTTTAACATATTTTTTTGCAACATGGACAGTGGGATTGAGATTGTTGGCAAGTTTGCCAACAACACCAAGCTGTGTGGTGTGGTCAACACACTGGAGGGAAGGGATGGCATCAAGATGGACCTTGACAGGCTTGATAAGTGGGCCCATGTGAACCTCATGAAGCTTAATAAGGTCAGCTGCAAGGTCCTACCCATGGGTCGGGGCAATCCCAAGCAAAAATATGGGCTGGGTGGACAGTGGATTGAGAGCAGCCCTGAGGGGAAGGACTTGGGGTTGTTGGTTGATGAGAAGCTCAATATGACCCAGCGTTGTGTGCTTGAGCCTAGAAAGCCAACCAAATCCTCAGTTGCATCAAAAAAACTGTGACTAGCAGGTCAAGGGAAGTGATTCTGCCCCTCTACACCATTCTCATGAGACCCCACTTGGAGTACTGCGTTCAGCTATGGGACCACAACATAAGAAAGTCATGGAACTGTTGAAGCAAGTCCACAAAGATGATCAGAGGGATGAAGCACCTCTCCTATGAAGACAGGCTGAGAGAGTTGGGATTGTTCAGCCTGGAGAAGAGAAGGCTCTGGGGAAACCTTAGAGTAGCCTTCCAGTATCTAAAGGGGACCTACAAGAAAGCTGGAGATGGATTTTTTGCAAGGGCATGTAGTGACAGGACAAGGGGAAATGGTTTTAAACTGAAAGAGGGTAGAAATTCTTCATTGTGAGAGTAATGAGGCACTAGAACAGGCCGCCCAGTGAAGTTGTGGATGTCACATCTCCGGAAGTGCTCAAGGCCAGGTTGCATGGGGCTCTGAGCAACCTAGTCTAGTGTTAGTTGTCCCTGCCTATGGCAAGAGAGGTGGAACCAGATGGCCTTTAAGGTCCCTTGCAATCCAAACCATTCTATGATTCTATGATTCTATGACTCTATATGATTCTATGTCAAACCTGCCATCAGTGGCTGAGTCAGTAAAGGCATAATCTGAACCAAAGACATAGAAAAAGATTCTATTCTACTATGATAAACAAATGAACTAACCAAAGAACAACTAAAACAATCAGATTTGCTTAATGGTGGTTCAAAGGACAGCAAACACTGAAAATTCACCAGCTTTTATTTGAGAGGAACGAAGCAAATGAAAACAAATTATGAGAAAAAAGGCAAAATGAACAGGAAGATTTCCTAGTAGAGGAAAGATGGAAAAAATAGTAAAATCTTTAAAAACCTTAAAAACTTATCTGTTTCTCCAAAGTGTAAACTCTTCCAAAGGAGACCACACTTTTTTTTTTTTTCTTTTTCAGATCATCTTGTAGTAGTGTCTAGGTTGTTTTGTTTTTCTCAGAGCTTATAATTGTTACTCTTTCAACAGAAAACCAAACGTCGTTCTGAGTGTTTCAGACTTATAAAAGCAGTCTGAATACAGAAAATACAACCTCTCAGCAGAAAAATAAAATATCTTTCCAGATTGCTTCGTTAGTAGCTTTTGTGTTAATAAATTGATTCAAAGTTTTTTTGAAGTACATATAGAGCCCAACTAGGAGGAAAGATATATTAAGGCATTACTTCCTAAAGGTGTTCCGATATGGTGAGATGTTTGCCATCTCCCTCAGGAAGAGTTTTACTCTGTAAAATTATCTGTTGCAAATCATGCCTATTAACAGAAGCAGCCAGACTATACCAGCCACTCTATACCACCAATACACAGACTCTCCAGGACTGATTTCCAGGTGGCACCTATACCAATAAATAAAGCAGGGCCAGAATACAGTGTCAAGCACTGGCCTGCCAAGCCTGCTTCACGTAGGCTGCTTTATGTGCAGGTGCCACGCAGAACTGAGGGATGTGTCTGGCAGATGGTGGAACTCACCACACATGCCAGAGCAGAAAGGGTGACTCTTAACACACACAGATGTGTAAAGTACAAGTACTCATATTCTTATTTACAAGGGTGATAACATTTAAAAGAGTTGTAGTTGTAGGACTTTCAGATCCGCATAGTACTAGATTAGTTGTACTTCTATTGGTGCTAAAACTTCCATTCACTTCTGAAAAACAAGTGTCAACTCAGTTTTTGAAAATCCTGTTTTCTGGGCCTTAGGGCTATCAGTTATAAAATCTGATAGCTCTCATTGGTGCTAATGCCAAGGAGTTTTAAACTGGAGTTGCTTTCAACTTTGTATATGTCTGAAGAAGTTGCTAGGTAACCCCTGTGAACAGGAGATGTTTTAATAACATGCATTTCTTATAATATGAAAACTTCTTTTCCTTGATTTTTTTTATTTTTTAATAACTTTATTTTGTCCAAAGTCTTGAGGGATCTCACTCCTTATAGTCTAAGCCTGCTGTTTTTCCAGTGTTCCAAAACAAACTGGTGCTTAAGAGACAGCTGGAAGTAGACGGTAAGTGGGTGGGGTCCATGGTGGTCAGGAGGATGAGGCAGGAACACCATGAGGGATGCCAGCCCATGAACAGATATCACTTGTGTGTGTGGCAGAGCTGAGGTGAAGAAGGAGTTACTCAGCATACCAATACGATGACAAGATGCCAGACTCCCTGACAGGAAAGGGGGCACCAGTTTGTAGAAAAATTCCAAGAGGGGTAATGAGTTGGTCAATGCAACAAAGGGTGATTATATGTCAGTCTTACATGGCCTAAAGGGAGGTCAAGGACAGTGCTAGGAAGGCCAGAAAGAGGAGGACAAAGAAATAGGATGCAGTGTTCTCGCAACACAGTCACATATTGACCTCTCCTCTGCCATTCACACACACACATGCATACATCATCCCCACACATATATACATTCAGCTTATACGTGTCTCCCATCTACCCTGAAAAAAACAAATCAGGCCTCAAAACTGGATGCAAGCCATAAACCAGGATGCTGGCAAACAATGACTATCAAGGCTGAGGTGCTGCCAGGTGATACACCACTCTTTTCAGTTGTGTCTTTGAGCAGTCTGAAAGCATTAAGTGGTAAAGCTGTGGAAAAATAGAACAATAGAGAAGGAATGGCCTCCAAATGGGTAGAAAGGACAGAAAGGCTAGAAAAAAAATGTTTTACAGGACAGAGAGTGCTTAGAAACACAGGCAGAAGAGACTCAGAGGGGAAAAGCCTAAGATAATACATTTAGGGAAAATCAATTCAAAGCACCTATATTAAATGTCACAGAGGAAGCTGGAAAGGCATAATATTGAAAATTAGCTAGCCATGACTTAAACAATAAATTAGTGCTGGATTTATTACAAAGAAGTTCTTTTGTAGTAGAAGAGAGAGAAGATAGAACAAGAGAGTGCAAAAAGTCAGTATAATCACAGAAGGCAGATAAAGAGATAAAACAAGTCTCCTGCTTTTGGAATGTCACCTTTATTCCTGGATGTTCTAGGGCCACAAAGATATGGATGAAACTGAGGGAAGTCTGAAAAAAAGTATAATTAAAAAAAAAAAATANCTGAATGTTCTAGGACAAAAAAAAAATAGATGAAACTGAGGGAAGTCTAAAAAAAAATATAAATAAAAAAAAAAAAATAGAAGAAAAATCCTGAAGGAAAAAACATAATATGCACTCTGTAAAACAAAGATGAGATTAAACAAGAGGCAGCTCATGTCAAGTGTTTGAGGAATACATTTAGTAAACAGCAACAAGCAGGCAAAGTTGCTCAAGATGTTGGAGTATCTAAGTTCCCACTGCAAATATCAATAAACAGCAAAGAAAACCTATCCTTTCAGGAAGATTTTTTTAATGTTATAGAGTTATCTGCATCATCCATTTGGAAATTTTGTCATGCAAAATAAGACTGAGCAAGTATTTTTAGAAAAATAGTGGAGGAAATAGTTTTGTACTTATCATAGAATCTGAAAACAGTGAACTGAATAAATATTTTCTAACTTTTGAATGTACAAATACAGGAAAGATTTCCAACACATCAAATGCCATGTCCCTCTTAATGACCATGGTTTTGTTACCTAATCCAAAGCAGCATCATTTCTCTAAGATCGTGTCACTGGACTTTATTTTTGATGCTACCTTGGAGTTTGCTTTTGTGCATACCACTTATGTGCTAGGAGTCGGTAGGAAAGTGTGGGGAATGGTAGAGAGAGGACACACCAACATGTTTCCACATTCCTCCAAAGCCTTTCTTAAATAATTTTGCTGTAGCCTTTGCATCTAAGGAACATTTTTTTTACTCGACTGACTATACATTATTTTATTTCCACAAGGCATCAGTTTTGTAATTATTATTTAATATTTCTGAAACCAAGCTCATCACAGATCTCAGCATTCAGTGGTACTACAAGTTAATCTCAAATACATCCTACTGGTAAAACTGGTTAAATATCTCCATCTGATTTATGAGGTCTGTACTTGATAGCTAAAAGTCGTAACATCTGATCTTGGTTTGTAGCAGAAACTAAATACTGTTCAAATCCCATCTCTCAAGAGGACAAAAGCTGCTTTCATCTTGTGAGTGTGATTGTCCACCTCCTGGCTAAGGCAGAGGCCACAAGAGAGGATGCTATCTTAGAAGTTGTCTAACCACAAAGCTATTCAGAAGCAGCTGCTGGATTTAAATTTCATGCTCACAACCTGAATTCACTTTTGAGTGCAGATGAGACTTTAAACATTCACGCAGAGTACAATGTATTTCTTCCTTCTGTAACTCTTCAGTTAACTGCCAGTTACCTCTAATGATATTGATTTAGACTTCCGGCAAATGTGGGTGAATTTTTGTAAGGCATAGCCTAGAAATATTTTTTTCTGAATTAACAAGATTAACACTTTCTCTTACGCTAACTCAGCTAATGTAAGATAAAACATGTAAAATCTATTGCAGGGACAAACCCAAAATAAAGGAATTTATCGCTGGAAGGTATGAAAGAGCAACTGAGAAGAAGTACACTTATTGCTGTGGTTCCATTATGGGCAACACAGGCAGCTGAAGCATAGAAAGTATTAGAGGAGTGCTGCAAATCTTATCCTGCAGGATACATACTCCAAGAATGTTTTCATCACTTCTGGTACACGTTTGTAATAGATAACACAAATGGAGCTTGTGCTGTGGGATACGTATATTTACACAGCTAGGCAGGTGGTGACTCCCTTTGAAGTCCAGGCAGAGTGGCAATGAGTCATGCACACCAGTTTCCCAGCACTGCCTGATTGAAACATGGTATTACCTGCTATGCTTTCCATGTGCATTGAAATACAATCAACACGCTACTTCTCTGAGCTCCGGATGACCACCAACGAACTTTGTTTCAACATGTACAGACACACAGCCTTCCCCAACAAACCAGTGTCCTAATTCGTATACATCTCTATTGCACATTTCCACAGAGGAAAATTTCAAACACAAACTTAGAAGCCAAATTGGGAAAGACCCTTTTGCATCTGTGCGAAGAGATGGAGAGGAGAGAGAAGCAGGGAAAGATAAGAGAGGGAGGGGTATATGGTTTTGTTCTCATCTTTCCAAATGGCTACTGCCCCAAAGTAAAGGGCCACCTTGCTTAACTTGCTCATTCAGCAAGATGCTTGTACTGTGTGCAGGAGAGAAGAGAATCTTAACTGAACTGGATGCTTGAGTATGTTTTTCCTTTAATCCCTTGGGAAGTATGATCTTCCTTGAGGTTTTCTGCAGATGAGTCCCCTTCTCCTATGGACTCAAGGCTCACAATACAATCAGGAACGTGTCTCTGTATATTCCCTCTAGCACCCATTTCACAATCTTGAAGCTACTCCATATGCACCCTTACTACTTCTCTCTTCACACGCACATCCCATCTGTGCCCTCAGAAAACATCTTATCCCCTGACAGATGTATAAGCAGCAATGGCTGTCTCCCACACAGAAACAGCTGCCATCCACCTCTGTCATCCCTACTCACACACTGCTTCTTTCTGTTGTCTGCTCCTGGTCACCATGAGGAGACACACATGGTCTCAAACTAGTAAGCATCTGCAGGGACACTCAGATGTTCCAGCACTTGCAAACATGTTTATCCGGCTGTGTCATGGCCACAGCAGACTCCAGGTGGGTACAAATACCCCATGTTCCTCACACTCACACAGCTCAGTCGCTCATGCTATGAACCCCTGCCTGCAACAATACAGCTCTATTTGTAGCCATCAATTCATCTCTCTTTTCCCAGCCAGCTGACAGGTTGATGCCACTGTTTGCTTTTTATTTCTCAGTGGTTAGCTGGGGAGGAAGTGGAGTGGCCAGAGGCCAAGGGATTACCCTGGGCCATGCTGGTGGCAGGGTGCTGAGCAGGCTCCAGTCTGTGGTTTCAGGCCAGCTAAATCCCAATGTCCAGGACCACTGGCTGCAGTCACGTGTCTCCCTCTCACGGACAGCCACTTCACTGTCCCCACATCCTGTAATCTGCCACGGTGGGAAGTTCACCACAGCCAGAGAAGAAAGGGGCTTTCTGCTGACTGCAACCAGCTCCAAGCACCACCATGAAAAATTATCCTGCTGGACAGTTTGAACTGGGCTCTGCAGTGGGAAACCAGTGCATAAAGTAGGACAACAGGTTTCCAACACGGCCCATAGCTGCACAAACACTAACTGCTTATTAGCTAAGTATCTTACAGGCTACTTATTTTTTTGGCAGGACCTGATCCCCAGAATAAACCAAAATGGATCCATTAACTTTCATGTGACTGATGCTATATAAGGTCTGGGCCCAGAGGCTTCAGCTTTCATGGCTAGCAGTTCAGTGTGATCGAACTGCCTGCTCTCACTGAAAGTCTCACCGATTTACTCACTCACTTCTAACCAGCTATGGATGGAATTGAGCACTTCCCTACCCAGTGTAGGGTAGTGCTTAAGAAGAGACAAAAGCCCTAGGCAAGCTGGGCAATTTGAAGACGTTTATAGAACAGATTTGAAGAACAGATGCCGTCAAGATATGTGATTGTTTTGAAGGGAAAGATACTCTTTATGTCTCTCTCTCACACCTGAGATGTACCCTATGTTTTCAACCGTCAGCCAGCTGCACATTAGTCCAGTACCACTTCGAGCCGTGGAGAAAGCTAATACTTTCTTGTTTCCTTTGACTGACATCTGTACTCCCTACGTGTACTTCAACTCAATGATTGTTCATCCAACAGCCCTGTTAACTACCCAGTAGCCATGTTAACTACCTAGTAGCCCTGTTAACTGGTCCTAGAGGAATCTCTTGGTCATTTTGTGCCAGAAGTAGCATACTGAAGTTTTAAGGTATGAAAATAAGGTGCATCGATATGCCTCCAAATGAAGCCGGTGTAAATATTTTAGTTAGACATCCTGGAATTTTCTCAGGATTATTCAATATTTCTTTAGAAAAAGCCAGAAAAATCTCTAAAAGAGAATCTACATTGCTGTGCATGTCATGCAGAAGGCAAGCGCATCTAGCACATGTTTGGTCCTATCGCTACCCACGCACCAAACCATTTTCTCAGTTAGTCATTCCTCCCTACCCTCCTGCTCAATGCAAACATTGCTTCTTAGCACTCACGAAACTCACCTCTGCTGTGTGTCTTACATAACTTATTTCGACACATAAAGTTGTGCCACAATCACAGTGGACACGTGATTTTCCAGTTGGCCTTCAATAGCCATCTTACACATCAGCATGGTTTCCTGGGTGCATGGTTGTAATTTCCACACAGACATATGTCAGTTACAACAATCCAGGACTCTTCCATGCCCCTCAAGGACTTCAGCTTCTTCCTGCAGACCAGCTGAATAGTTTTCATCACGTCTCTCACTACAACTCTGACAGTCATATAAGCAAAATACTCACTGAACATACCTGTCCATGACCCACACAGAAAGTCAATAGCTCATATATCTGCGCACCTATCCTCACTGACTATATGCATTTACCTGTGCCTCCCACTTGCTTTCCCTTTACGTTTAATTCCAAAACTGCTCTCATGCTATGCATGCGTGTATGGCCCCTTGCACACTTAGATAGCCTCCCTTAAACTAAGAGGCAGATAACTACAGATGGCTTAAGCTGCCATAAACGTTTTCCCACTCCTCATCACTCCTTCCTCCCCCATAAGCTGTTTTTCTTGTCCCAGGCTCCACACCCAGATCTGCAATCCTTACCTGTACTTCCCTCATTTACTTTGAGCATGGTATGTGCACAACTCTCTTTTATCAGACACAACTTCTCACTCCTTTTGCCTTCCCTTCCACAGCCCTTGCAAGCAGGCATAATCTGGCAGTTACTTTTCTCACTTACACACCATTGTGTGTCAACCTATGCTAAGCTTCTAACCCCTTGTAAAGTGAACTGTCATTCCCATTCACTTCCACTTCATGCCCTATAGTTCCCAACTCCACCCACCTCCCCACACACTTTACACTATACTTTGACCTATGTAGAGCCATGTGGCTTATATGGCTCTCCAGGTAGTTATTCCTCCCATTCCTTCTCCTCCTACCTCTTTATATCTTTAGTCATTTGTCCTCTAGCACATTTGTTCCATTCCCTTGTGCTGCTTCAACTAGCCAGTACCTACCACAGAGATATAAGCACATTTGTTATGTCTCTCTTAACAGAAAATCACTTATTTTTCTCTGTGTTCTCTGTTCTCTTCCTCCCCCCCCCCCCCCCCCCCCGCCATTATTCCTTACTTTCCATTATTTTCCTGAACTTATTCCCTGTAATGTAGTGCCTGTTCTTTCCCTGTATTATCCCAGTTACTCAGTTAGAAGGCATCCTCTGTTTCCACTCAGCAGGTCACTCCTGCACCTCTGCACTACTTTTTCTGTTTGCCTACAAAACAATACAAAACTAAATTTCCTCTCACTCTGTGTCCTCTTGCCCTAAAACTCCTCAAACCACCTTTTTCCTATGCATCCTCATGCCTTCTGTATTCCTCATTTTTCTCCATTGTCATACTTCTCAAAACCAGCCACATCTTTATATTCCTGTCACAGTTCATGCTGCCCCCATGATTTTTACTATTTTGCATTTCCTCACAACACCTTCAAATGGCTTTTTCCCCAGTTCTATCCCTCCCTTCCAACCAGGCAGCACACTGCATCAGGCTTCCAGTCTCCTCTAAAATTTCTCTAAGCAACTACCCCCTCACATACCTTTATGAGTCCCTATACCCTTTTCCCATCACCACACCCTATCTCCATCCAGCTCATTTTTTCCTCTGCATTCCTCTTCTCGGCATGTGTTTCCATCACCATGCAAGCCTTTCCTTTCATACTCTAACACCTTCCTCACAAATACTTCCTCGTATCTATTTCTTGACAGAATCAAAGGTGTCTCTTTTAGACATCCCCCACAAGCATCATGTAGCTGATTATTTTCCATACCTTTCTCCAAATAGACAACAGTTCACATTTTATTTCCTCCTCCAAACATCCTTTGTGCCCTGTGCTTTCACCTTTCTCCCTTGACTCCTACTCTCTACTCTACCTCCTCCTTGCACACCCCAGCATCCTTGTATGTCCCTTTCTTATCGCCACCCAGCTTCCAGTCTGCACCTTTTCCAATCCCTCTCAAGTGTTAGTCCCCCTTCTGAGATGCTAAATCTTTTTCCACCCACAAAGATCCTCTTGTTCCAGTTGACCTGTAGCAGTTCCCATTTTAAGCTGACCACCTTTGTGTGGCTCACCTGCCCTTATTACCTCAATACGCAAAGCTTAATATAATACTTAGCAGTTTGTTTTTGGTATACAACACTTTCCCTCCAAACTCCTTATATTTTTCTTTCTATGTATTGTTTAGTTCTTCTTTCTCTGGGAACAACAACAACAAATATCCTTAATCTACATGTATTGCATACCTCAACACATTCCACAATTCTACGTAAGACACTCCTTTCCTGGCTCTTCCAGTACACCCTCTTCTCCCTATATTTTGGGTCCACCACCTGCAATCATGTCTAGTTTCCCTCCCCCTGCCATGCTCACACTCAGAGCTCCTGGTACTGACACGTGTATCTAAGACCAGACTTTTTACTACTAGCAGCTGGAACCATGCCGATCTGTCTTCCATTCTCTACTGCTTTTGTCTGCCTTCCCACAAAGTGAGTTTTTCTTTTTTAACTATTATTAGATTTTCATTGTTCTTACATCTTATTTATAGATGTTTCTTGCACGAGTCCCCCACTTACAGGCTTGCACAGATCAGGTATTTCTGTGCCTGAGAATGTCTCTCCTATTTGTCTGGGTATTTTCCTGAAGACACAATGTAAAGGCAAACTTTACATACCATTTGCACTCCTCATGCAACAAATCACATGAGCCTAAGAGCAAAGAGTGCTTTCTGAAAGGTTGGAGCTCATAACAATTGACTGGACCATATAGCACACATCTCTGTCTATTTAAAAAGGCGGGGGAGGGGAAAGCAACCGCCCTCACACACACAGAGTCATCTCTAAATAACTGGTTTTGCAATATAGGAACCAGAGAATGTGTGCATAGCTGCCCTGTTCAATCCAAAATACCCATCTCTCTGGACACTGCATATTTATAGTTCAAGATATAGGACCAACACAGAGCTTTCCTGTTTATTTTAATGAAGGATTAAGAACTGATCAGAAAACTATCTAAACCATTCAAGGACTTTTTCCCCTCTTGGCTAATAGCAGTTCGGTGTCTCCATAAGGACTCGCCAGTAACTGACGCTTTAAGCTGCATTTCAGCTGTTTAGATGAGAAACAGCTTTCTATTTTGCTCTCTATATCCGCGCCTGTGTTGATTAGTTGTGTGCTGCATTCCTAGAAGGCACTTACCAAACACTAGAAATTGCAGCGTAAGAATAGTTTTCCTGCCATCCTAGCACAGAGCGAGTGTATCTTTTTCACCTAGACACAGATGTGCAGGGAATCCTTTGATCTCCAGTTCCTCCAAGAGAATTTAGTGTTTGGGTTTGAGGAGAACAGGAATTGATTTGAAGGTCATGAATAAGGTTTCCAGTGTCTGGTACACAAAATAAAAGAAAGCTCCAGTAAAGTTTATTACCTGAAACAGTCAAGGTCTAGAAATTGGGAATTTTGACTTTGCTTGTCATGGGCTCTAACTTTCCCTGAGGGCAAGCATGCTACGTATGCTGAGGCTGGTTCTTACAATCCACGCTTAAGATTCGCAACCACTTTTGTTATATCTGAAGTTGCTGGTTTCCCTCTTATAATAAAACCAAAAGTCTCCTTTGCTTTTGCCTCTCAAATCAGATTCCTGTAGTACCTCATATTTTTCCTCTGATGTTTTCTTGCCAGGGACCTGAACAACGTTGTGCAGGGGAAGAGGAGAGAGGAACCTCAGGACTAAAGCAAGCTATAGGGCAAGTACGGGTGAGGAAAGAAAGAGGCACAATGGAAAATGTAACATTTGGGACAGATCTACCGCTTACAAGACCCCCCTCTCCTCCCCATTATACTTCTTTAAGGGACTCCTCTCCCCCCACCTCCCCTCCCCGCCTTCTTAGGACCCTATTAGAAAACGTCAAATTTCCCTTACCGTGGTAGGAGTAACCATGGCATCCGTGTGAATGTTTCCAGAAAAGTCGACATGAAGAGAAAGGTGGATGTAAATATGTTCATTCAAAGTCCCAAAGTTGGTATGCTTGGGTTGTGCAGAGTTGCTCTATGGGAGAGGAGCCTTAAACTCTGAGTCCCGTGAACATAATCTGCTCGATTATAACAAACCAGCTCAGCCAGATGGCTCTGTGCTCTGCAGATTAACCCCTTTATTGCCACGCTCTGCTTTCTCTACCTACCATTTATAATAACCTTGCCTGGTTAGGGAATTTCAGAGAATGAGGCATATTATTGAAAATGACAAAATTATCATAAAGGTCATTTTTTCCCCTGTGTGCTCTAAAAAACCCATCATGTGTCTATTTTCTTTTTTGAATTCAATTGGCGATTTTATTCCTCATCCTGGCAAAATCTTTTCATATTATTAAGAACAGTATTAGCACCAGGGAACATTTTAGAGAATTCTTTTGTTAAATCATAACCATCTCTTCCAGACTGTGATTCTCAGAAGACAAGTATTTTATTGCAGGAATGTCTCTGTGTTTGCACTCTAATGGTCCATCCACTCCCCCCCTCCTCCCCTCCCACCCCCATACTCTCTCTGTCTCCCACATGCACACTCACACACATGCACACACACACCCTTTGGTCAAACTGCCAGCATGTGTTGCTATTCTTACCCATATTCAGAAGTCATTATAGGACATGTAAAACAGGTGAAATAGAGACATAGAACTAGAACATCATAAGCCTCTGCTCTCTCCCTCCGGCTCCTCTTTTTTACTTTATTTTCTTTTTTTATTGTTTCAAAATCTTAGATAAATTTATTTTTTTGGTTAGCATTTCTCAGCATTTCTTCTGTCAAACAAGTTACCCCCCACAATACAAAAATAATTTTCAGGAGAAGTATCCACTGTTAAGAACAGACCTTAGGATGGATTTGTGTCCAGATATTCCTCCTGTTTTGATTTGCAGATTAGTCCATTAAGCAAAGGATGGTAAGTGCCAAAAACATGGAAAGTTCATCAGCAACCAGCAGCGACTGGTTTCCAAACTTTTTATTTAGACTGATCGCTCACAGAGATGGCTGATAAATTTAGCTGCATGCCTCTAAGTCTCCCTCTAAATTTACATGCTTAAGTCATCTTTCTTTTCTATTTGATTCAAGCATAATTGAGCAAGTCATAACCATAAGAACATGGTCATATAAGATACAATACAACACTTCAAGTCTTAAGAGTCACCAGATCGTTTCCTTAAAGAATACTTCCTTTGCTAGCTCATGAAGTTTTTTCTTTTGTTATTTAACCAAGGAATTTTTCCTCTTTCCACTCCCTGTGTAATGATGATTAGCCCTCCCATACTGTCAAAGCATTGTACTATCTTCTTCAAGACATTTTAATCTACATAGATAGTTGTCACTGCTTTATTTTCCACTGTGGATTAAACACAGTCGGTGCTGTTTGTTGTGGTTTTTCTTCATCTAACCTTTTTCAACCATAAAATAATCTTATTTAGGGAATTTTAAACTCTGCAAATAGTATCTGTCTCATAAATTCTACCCAAGTCCCTTACTCGCTCTTACTGCTCAGATGCAGAAAGAAAGAGTCATCTTCCACTGTTGCCTCCTATGAATTTCCTACTAAAACTTGCTGCTTTGTCAATCAAAAAACCACTCAAAGCTTGAATAACTCTAGAGTGGTTTTGTCTTCCTCATTTGGCTGAATGCATTTTCCATCCTTTTCAGAGCTTTTTCAGCTAAGAGGAGGGAATCAGGATTAAATCCTGTCCCTCCCAGCCCCAGCACCATAGTCAGATCTAAAAAATGCCTAAAATATGACTCAGCTTTTAATCTCCTGAAGTAGAGAAACAGTGCTAGGAATAGAAAATTTTCCTGTGGCTGGTGAACCCTTCTGGAGAGGTAGGCAAAGGGTTAAGCATCTGAAGGCAGCACAAGCGGGAACTTTGCATTTGCAGCTAGTAGAAGGGGAAAAAAAAAAGAAAGAAAAAAAAAAAAAAGGAAGAAGAAAAGTAAGCTACAAGTAAATGTCCTAGGCAGAGCGGCTGCTGCCTGCCTCTGATGGGAGGCAAACTTATTGGAGCCAGGCAGTTTGCACAAGTTAAGGGGTTTTGCCCTGTACTTGTGTCTGGGTCTGTGGGCAATCAGACGCCTTGTAATTTGAGATTGGACACCTTAATCTTGCCAAATATGTGTGCACTGTAAAAAGCATTGTAGACAGGGTGTTTTCACAGATATAGAAAATGGAGACATGTTTGGTCCTTGCAGTTTTCCAATGTTTCCTCTGAAGATGTTTCTGTTGTTCTGAAGCTGGTTTCTTTTCTAGATCATTTAACATCTTCATCTGTTACTCTGGTTGTGGATTTTTTTTTTTTTTACACTTTAAGCTTGTTTCTGAGTTTTTTATGAGAAGCAATAAATCTCCCAAATAATCACCTTATTTTGCATGTAGTCCCTGAATCTGAGGTTCTGACATGGAAAGAAAAAAAAAAAAAGTTCTTTTTAACAAGTTTCTGTTCTATCTTGAAGAATTTGAAATATTGCTCAAAGCATGCTGTAGAAAGTAATCTTTAAATTACGTGGATTTTAATTAGAATAATTACTAGACATTGATCTCATTAATTAGGCACTTGATCAGACTTCAAAATACGTAACATTTTATATACTTTGAAGACCTGTATTTTTCTCTACATATTAACAGATACCACTGTTATTGCGTTTGATGTTTAAAAAATTAATATTTATAGAGAAGATGTGCATGTGAGTATGCAAATGAATGACAATTTAATTGGGTTTAATGCATGCCTTGGGTCACTATAAAAGCAGGGAACTGGTTTTCCCCGTTAACCGTTAGCTTCTGCAACAGCACCACTTTGTGGTTGAAATCTCGAATAGATACCGAAATGGGGAATGCCCGCAGGGATACCGTGTGTGCTTCAGCAAGTTTGCGCTGTTGGCGTGATGGTTTTGATACACATCGACAAACACACTTACCTGAGATGGAAATACGTTCCAGAGATATGGTCCTGCATTTGAGATGGCAGTTTCTAAGTAAAGACAAAGAAGAAGAAGAAATGGAAGCAGAAGATTAGCTCTGAACATTTTGCCTAAGAGCTTCAACTCAAGAGGCTGTTTGCCTTTCAAACATCAAAATCACTTTTATCCAAGTTTCTAGAATTTAAAAAGGATGTGACAATATCTCTAGAAAAGATTTTTCCATGGCATGTGTTTTAAATATTTTCTTAAAAGTAAAAATGAATCGAAATACGGTTCTCCTTAACTGGTAAAAATGGTGGTGAGAAAGAATAGGTTATTTTAGGAATTATTTATTTAAACATTGTTTAAATATTATTTTAGGAATAATAATGGTACCATTTCAGAGCTGAAAGAATTGCTGAAATCTAATTGATGTGGCTCTTCCGTACAGTTGCATTAATGCTGAACTTGAGCAATCATGTGTGGTCAGATTTGAGTTGTCCTTACATTCTTGCACCCAGGCTAGAGAAATGAGAAGTATTAAAGAGAAATTCCAAGCAAGATTCACAAACAAGGTCAAATTTTATTCTGATACATTTTTACAGGAATGTTGTCTTCTGCAGTTTTTCCTTTTTCATTAAAAAGTAATTTGATAAATGCTTAAAATAATTACCATAGGTCATAACAATTAACATGACAGATCAAAGATGACACAGTGAAAAACGCGTACCCAGAGCTGTAGACATGCCAACAGGCAGGACAGAAAAAATACAGGGCAATAACCATGAATTAGGGTCACACCCTGAGAGTCATTGTTCTTCAGAGCTATTCCTAAAAGCAATACAGTTTACAGAGTTAACTTTCATGTAGATCACCTGTAAACCTGTTTTCTTATCTGAGAATTACTAAAGAGAGATGAAATGGGATTTTAAATATAGTATTAATTAAAATAATATGTGATGGTCTATTTTATACTTACTAAGTGCAACTACTGACATTTTCTTATGCAAAATATTTTACACAAACACAACATAACCACAGATTTTAAGTATTTTACAAATACTTCTCATTTCTAACTTTACCTGTTTAATGAAATCTAGGGATCTATACCTGTATCTCAAAATAAAGCTGCACATTAAGTAATATACAAGAGGGGACTCCCACTTGCCAATATATAGCTATGTTTGGCAATCGGGCTGTGGATCATTACAAATCTTCTCTACTATACTGATGTGTTATATCACTTATCAGTTTAGCACATATTTCGGGCTTGTGTAATATTTGTCTTTTTCTGATGGTATCTAATTTTCCTGGCGACAGTCCTTATTGCAGGAATAATTAAAAATTTTTGCAGTTGAACAAGGTTAGTTGATGATAGGCACCATTTCTGGAGAGAAAAAAAAATCTTAGTGTAAATAATAGGCATACTTTCAGCCTCTAGTAATTTGTTATGATTTCCAAATTAGTTGAACAGAACTTGCACAACTACCTACAAAAAAAAAAAAAAAATTTAATTAAAAAAATAGGAATAATTTAAGAATAAAATAATTAATAAAAATTACAAAAAAAATAAAAAAAAAAAAAAAAAAAAAAAAAAAAAAAAAAAAAAAAAAAAAAAAGTAATTTCTTACTCAGATAAACGGATAAACATTAAAAGAAAAAAAAAAAAGTCGAATTAAAGCAAAATGAAGAAGTTTGGTTCCAGTACTTATGCTTGAACCTTCAGTTTTCAATGATACTAGATGAGGAAGAAAATATTTGGGATCATAGTGCCATTCTTTTGCAAGGAAGATAAATTCTACACTGAGACATATGAAGAGGTACCTTAGCCTGCAAGACACATAAAGTCCTCTATTAAAACATTAGCTAGGAGGTAGGATCCAGTTCTGACCAAGTTCAACTCAGAGAAGATCTGGAAAATGAGAGAAACAATGATCATATGTGTAATATAGTTAAAAAGATAACATATGATTAAAAATGAAAAATTGGAATTGCTTACCAAAGAAAAGAGGTGTTCTGGTTGAATACTTCAAGCTCATAAAAACCTTCTGCATAGAAGAGACCAGCTCACATCCTGAATGACTAGGACAAGAAATGATAAGTTGCAGCAAGGCAGGTTCAAGTTAGATGTGAGGAAAATCTTGACAGCCCCAGCTCCAGAATTAGTTGCTTGGGGCTGCTGTGTTACCTGCCCCATTGAAGGTCCACACAAACATGGTAAAGAAATCTGTCAGGACCTACAAGGCTGTAATTGATCCTGCACTAGGGCAAGGGCAGGTCTAGGTAGTCAGCTCATCTTTTCCATGACTGTATGACTTACATCATCTTTAAAAACAAATATTTTCTGAAGCATCATGTACTTAGTGCTCTGACCTAGTTCTTGAAGAAAACTTCCCTGTGAAATCCTTCAGGAGGTTTCTTTTAGATATCCATGTGCTTTGGTTTGAGATACTAATGGACTTTATTACTGGGAGAATTGAATGCTACACACAGCAGAACTGCTTACTCAAACACTAGTAGTATACACTCAAATTTCCCCAGCAGGGAGGCAAACATCTGTACTATTTTTCTCTCCTGGACTGATGCTTCTGTATCTTTGAGCTCCAGTGGAACTATACTATTTGAAGCAAGTTGAAAGAGAATGAAGGAAAAGGAGAAGACAAATATATTTTTTCCAAATTGAAAAGTAAAACCAAAAATAACAATATCGATCACTAAGTCAAGCAGTTCCAAAGTGAAGGGCCTCAGAACATTGCTGGTTTGCCAACATGGCATCATCTGTGTCTGCTAAGTTCAAGCAGGTAACCCATCACTGAAAGGCACAGTTCCAAGCAATACATCTGATTGCTTGTAATCAGCAGTAGGTACATCCAAGCAATACATACACACAAACATACATCCAAGCAATATACAAGCCACTGATAAATGTATCCTGAGTTTTGTGTTTACATTCCCCATCTTGGTGTCAAATATAGGTGTTCTTCTCATTTGTCAGTTTCTCCTACAGGAAGAAATGTAAAATAAGGCAAAGCAAAGCAAAGAAGGTAAAATAGCAAAACACTCCATGGAAAGAAATGCTCCTCAGACTTGCTCACTCACCTGCAAGAAGCAACAAAAGATAGTGTAATATAATTTTTCATAAACTAATATATTTTAGTTGTTTGGTTTTTTTTTTTTCTGAAATTGTTTTTACTAAAACAGAAAAAGTCTAGATCCAAAGTGCAGTTGACTGGGTGTGTTTAGTATCTGTATTTGGCTTTTGAAGTGAGTGGGACATTTATCAGCACTAGCTCGTATACTCTGTAGTTGGTATTTGTGTTTTCTGACCTTACAAGGCACTTTTATTTGAATTAAAGCAATTTTTATTCAAACTTTTTATCTGATAGATGCTAATGTCCATTTGGCTGAGCTTCTATATTTTAATTCTCTAAAAGCTTAGTGTGAAATCACATCTGCTGGAAGAGGGGCAGGGCAGCAAACACAGCATGGATCGATTTTCAGGCAGCCTAAAACTGAAAGTCCCATTTGAGCAGATGTACAGGTTTTTAGACAATTCTGGACCAAACTACGCTTTCTATCAATTCTGGCTTGTTTTTTTTTTTTTTTTTTAAATAAGGTATTTCCCTAACTTAGACAGCACACTCATCTAGCTGCCTAAGTACTGTTTCAGGGTCTATAGACAACACCTTTAATGCATCTGTCTATAGTATTAAGTTCAATCTCACTGTGACTGTCTGTGTACTAGTCAACTGTTTGGAAGTTCCCAGCCTGAACTGGGACTGTTTCAAATGATGGTATCCCCAGCAGCTACCAGGCATAGACACAGATTGCCCCCTGGGACATGTGGGGTTCCAATGACCAGAGCCTGGAGGCACCATGCCGCGTTGAGCTCAATCAAGGTATGTGCGGGTGGTCTGCATGCAGTGTGAGAGACACCCATGAAGAAAGCTGATCAAGGTTGCACTAGACTTGCAGTCAAGAGCACTCCTTAGGAACTGTGTGAACAGCTATTTTTCTGTATGCTCAGAGTCTCTTTTGATCTCAGTTCAATGAAAGAGAATACCTTATTTCGTTGTCATGTGTCTCTTTTTTAACCAAGTAAACAGACAGATGTTTTTTCCCCCAAAATCCATTCTTCCCCACTTTAGTCTGGAAGGAGGCAAGGGAAAAATTCAGGCTATAAGGAATCAGAGGGAATAAGGAAAGAAGCAAAGACACAGATTTAAATTATAATTGCTTCTCAGTCTGAAGACTTTATGGCACGACATTGCTAGGTTTTTACCCCAGCACTAATCATAGGAGGAGGGGCTAAAAAAAGAGAGGCTAGGTGGAAAAATCCAGCGTGTTCTTTCAATTGAATAATACTACTGACAGTTGAGGCTGATTGTGCTTCTGGCTTTCCATGCCTGAAGTTTAAGTTCTTAGTTCATAGCTAACTGACTCTGAATAGTACTTCTTTCTGCCCTCTAAAGCAGCTCATGCCAAATAATGTTCTGTTACATGGTTGTGGCAAATCTCTCTCCCCAAATACCATCGCTGTTTGACCCATGTCTCTGACTGTATAAAAGGTTCCTGCTCACATGTTTTGTTCTGTCATGTGTCTCATTCCAGTTCTGTAGATGAGCCATTTCTTTATCAAGCACCACAAGGACCAGAATAGCAACAGAGATTAACGCCCTGCAAGGAAGGAAAATGAAGAAACCACGTGTTGAGCAGAGGAAAACAAAGAGTGTTTATTACAGCAAGATAGGCATGGTCACACTATTGTCCACATTTGGCAAAGCCTAATTCATGAGTCAGGCAAGCTTGGTCACTCAAGTAATAATAGGAAACTTTATGGGGCTTTACAACGGCTATGAAGTTATTGCATGTATGTTCTCTCTAATACACATGCTGTGTTTGATTTTCATCTTTGCTTTAGTGTTTAATTCAATGCCTCTTCTCCTTGCTGAGGAACTCCTTCTGAAGGTAATTCCCCAACATGGATGGCTTCTCTAAGTAGCCAGCAGTATTTGCTAAAGACAGGCTCTATCCCTTCAGGTTTTGCTTTTACTATAAAGCATGACATCATTCTGTTGTACAATGCCTTGAAATGTAAGTAATTGTAATCTAAAGGTATTAAGGTCAGCTTTCATTACACTACATATAGTCTAAGTATGCATCTTGGCTTTCCCTGAGTTATCATGCTCTCTGCCCAAACATCAAGTAGTGAATAAGATGAAATTTTTATCCTGAGAACAAATGAAACTTTTTTACATGTCTAGTTCTCCTGAAATTACATATTATTCTTGCAGCAAGTCACCAGTCAGCATTGCAGTCAGAATGCAGCTGATAATGACAAGTATTTTGGGTCCTATCAACTCCAAATAAAGCAGAACTCCAGGAATCCCCGATTTCTTTATGGAAACAGGACTATATCGGTCTAGGCCTAGAATGTTAGACAAATAATCACACATTTAAATTTGTCATACTGAACTCCACATACTGGGTGGCTAGCTTACTTTCTTCATCTTAACTTGATAGCTTCCCTGTATCTTCTCTTAACTTTTTGCAACCTCCCCGCTTCTTCCATACAAAGACTTCTATAATTTGAAATATCTCAGGAAAGGAATGGGTGTTGTATAGTATCTAAAAAGACAGCAGATCTGGGTTCTGACTGAGCAAGTGAGTAAATTTCAGAAAATTCTGCTAAAAATGCCCAGCTAGAACCAAAAGATTTCCTAGCATGCAATGCAACTCTAAGTTCTCCCCCCCCGCCTCCCCCATACAGGCTTTCGTCCTGTGATGTGATACCTACAGTAAGTTGTAATTGTTTCACTTGGAAAAAAATAACCATGCAACATGCCTTACTCCACACTGAGAGAAACGCCACATGTCATTTCTGTTGCAGTCCCATCTCAAGTTCTTTAAGGAAATTTCCATGCTTCACTGTGTTTTTCCCAGGGATGGTATTCTGAATCAGCTTAATAAAATGAAGAACATTCAAAACTTCTACAGAATTATCCTTGGGTTACTTATTAAAAGACAGTTAGGCATGTTCCTGCTCACACATAAATGGCTTGTGCTGTTAAAACACCCCTGACTAATGTGGAGCTTGGTTAGCAATTAATGTTGGTGTCACAGTCTCTTGTGTGGGATGCATAGATTGATGAGGGGGACAGGAAAAGAAGGAATAGTCACACTGTGCCTTTAGAAGAAAAAACATTCAAAATCTGGGGTTTACATTTAAATATGAATTGATTAAAAAGTTGCACGACTATGTGGCAACAGAGAGGTCTTCTCTGCCCAGATACTTGATGGGGTTGTATGGCCTGTGTGTCTTTAGGGTATCTGTATGGTGCACACCACACTTATGAATTTCATCTTGCACATAATTGGTGCCTTGGGCTAAAATCTCCTGGCTGTTTTTCAGTTCATTACTCTTTTTCATCTCTCAACAGAAACAAGCTGGATATGCCAATACTGTGTGATCTACAGCAACATCTTTCTAAAGTGCTGGTCTATCTTTGCAACTGCTGTTCCGTGTGCAGGCTACTATCACTGACCCCTGTTTATAGACAATTTCATGTCCTTGTGCTCTGTGCATGTGGGATTTTGCGTGTAACACATATTCTGTGGTCCCAAACAAGTGCTTAACACATCACTTACCTTTTCCTAAGACTGATTCTGGGTTTTGTGTGAAAAAAAACGAAGTACAGTGATAGTGTGTAGGAAGTGGGAGGCAAACAAGAGGACAAGTGAACAAAAAAGCTAGCTGGAGAAGTAAACAGTACTGAAAAGCACAAGAATAACTGCAGTTAGAGGAGTTGAGAGAAACAAAGTTAACTCTTTGTGCACACTGGGTCTACAAAATCATAACAACAGGCAGAGGAGGTGATAAGACAGGACTTTGCTTCTACAATGGCCTGAAGCACAATTACTTTTGCAATTATTTCACACTATCACCTACTCAGTCCAGTTGTTAAAAGCTACAATTGAATAGTCATCCTCTACACTCTAAAATGCACCCATATTCTAGCTCTGACAGGAAAACATAGTCTTTTGACACTTGTCCCAGATTATTATGAACAGTTGGTGCTGGTACTGAATCTTTCCAGTGTCTCAAGAGGTGTCCTTTTTCTCACTGTGTTTCAACAAAAACATACAACAACCTTGTTTCTGTGATTAAAAAACAAGCAAACAAACAAACAAAAAGTATATGAGGAAAAAAATGTAGGTTTAGGTCATATTAAAAAAAAAACAAACTAAAACAAACCCAAACAAACCAAAACAAACCAAAACAAAAAAAACACCACCACCACCGACAAAAAAAACAATAAAACAATACAACACTGAAACCTCTACTTAAAAGATTATTTTGGTTTTGAAACTTTTGTACTTGAAAGGATTCAGTTCTCAAAGTCCATTTAAAAATGATGGTATCAGTAAAATCAATCTGGAACAGATATTAAAAAAATGCTCAGTGAGTATTTTAAGCTAAATGATCACAAAAATTAAATAACACTGATGTGTTGCTGCAACACTTACCTTATATAATATTTCTGTGTATATTGTAAAAATGTATTTTGATTAATAGATTTTTACCCAGTTTGCATGAAAATATTAACACACTCTGACAATCCTCTTCTGGCATACTGCAGTACAAATAACACAGGAAATCTGATCCTGAATATTTCGTTAATAACTTCTACCAAAGTGGAGTTGGAGTTTGCTGGCTTATACAGCGATTGTTCTGAACTCACCTCCTTGTAAGTGAGCAGAATGGTAATAGCAAGTCTCTTCATGGGCACTCCTTATCTACTATTCAAACAAAATGTTAACAACTCTGCAAACACAGACTTAAGTACTGGACCTGCTGTATTGTGGATGGATATGACTGAGACAACACAGCCAGAAAATATTTAGTGATCACAGAACGACATCTGAAAATATGCACAAATGGCTCGTGTTTGTTTTTTCACCGTGAAGAGCCAATTTTTTTTTTTTTTAACTCCCCTGAGCCTGCTAATGTCATACACAAGCCAAGCGAGACTAACATTTGGCATTAGGGGTTAACATAACAAGAGCGGAAAAGCACACTTCGGCCCCCAGGGAGGTGGATAAACATTGCAATCCTTTGCTGGCGGGTGGCTGTCCTGCTGAGAAATGTCCTTGCTTTTGGTCTGGGTTGTTGGCTGAAAGACATGAAGCAAAAAAAGTCTTTTTCCTCCACTAGATATGATTAAGAAAGTCTTCCAGCTTTGTGAGAATTGAATATGTGTACTGATCCTTCAACTGCTTTGTGACAAGCAGAGAGGTTAAATGATCTCTTTATCAGGTTTTAGGCAGTACAGAAACTCTTTTTATCCTCCAAAGTCAATGTCAAAGTGTTTAAAACCCACTGAGAAAAAAATTGCTTTACCTCCAGCTGAAAACAAAATTAATAAAACTGATGAATCCAAGGTAATTTCTTGCTCAAGTTATACCTCCTCTTCATTAGAAGAGTGATATAGAAGTGGTTGCAGTGTAAATTGGACTGCTGCCTTGGACTGCTAGTCTGAGTTTCCATGAAAACCACAGTATTCCTTTCTAGGAAGGAAGTTAGAGTTTTCCCCAAACTTTTTTGCTTGTTCACAGGAGGTGGGGGAAGTCCTTTTGGGTTGATATTAGTTACACCAAGATATTTTTCAAGCTGAATTGTTTCTTTGGGGTAGTTTCACAATAATAAGGCTCTGCCTTCCTTCTACAATATTCCTGGGAGCTGTAGTTCAGGTTATCTCATAACACCTGTTTCCCATGCAGACCAAACTCATTGAGTGATGGATTGCATTTAGCCCCAAGGCCTAAAAAATGTTGTTCACATACATCAGAGGAACAAAGTGTATCTCAGGAAACAGTGTTCAACCCAAAACTGTAAAAGAATGGTGGAAGGAAGACTCTCAAATACAATTCCTATGAATCCTAAGGCAATCCTGAGTGAAGAGAGATTATGCTGAACAAAGTTGAAAAGAAATGTTAATATGTTCCCAAATAATTTGATCAGGACTATTTATATTTGTTCAGAAAGCTGAATGACAAATATATATGAAAAAGTGATATTTTGGCTTTGTATCTCAATGTAGGACAAACATTTTTGCAATATTAGCACATGAATTTCAGTTTTGAACAGAATTTAAGGCACAGTAAATGCTATTTATATGCCTCTAGTTTCCAGGTAGGTGCATGAGAGATGGTGAGTACTGTTCTGTCTCTGCAAAAAGTGTAAAGCTAATCTTATAAATATGACCTTTATAAAATCATATACTCTTAAAATGTTACAAATAGTAGTAATTCTGATGCATTCCTCCATATATATTTGTTTTTATCCCTTTTTAGGATCAGTTCCAAAAATTACAGAGTTTTACACCTAAAGTGTTTTGCAATGTTTGAATAGTTTTAATATATTCACAAGTTAAATTTCAGTACTTGACTCTTTTGTCTTTGTCTGAAACTTGGATTCTTCCTCTTAGCCCACAGATCTTTACATTCCACTCCTTTAAGCCTTTCCGTTTATCTTTCTAGAGGTTTTTTTCTCCTATGTAATTAAAACAAAAAACTTCAAGTGAGTGCTTGGAGACATTAGAAAATGTTTTAGAAAGGTGCTAATCTGTGTTAGATCAACAGCATGTGTAAGCAGCTGTTTCTTTTGCTTCAGTGGAGCTACAAGAATTTATAACATTAAAATTTACACTTTTTTGTTTGTGTTCTCTAAATAAAAAACTATCTAACCTTTTCCCTCCCTAAATGCACTGGATTTTTTTTACAAAGAAACATTTAATTACTTCACAAAAAGAGAATGGAATTAAAGAACCTCTGTTGATTCAATCAAAGGCGTATTGATTTATTGCAGGTGAGGATCTGGCCTTATCATCTTTGCTTTTCCAACATGCTGGCCTCTGAACTCCTTTTCATTGTTACTGTAATGACTTCTGTCTTCTTTTAGCAGTGAGCGGTAAAGCACATAAATTTTGTCGTGATTTTCAAAGGTTCATTTCCTTTTCTGTCACATCCTTCAGTGACAAAGAACTAAGTGTTGTATGGTCTTCAACAAACATTTATATATTTTAAAGCATTCATTTCTCTAGACAGTACTAATTTGCAGCTTATGTATGTATACATATCTCTCTTGTTATTAAAGCAAATATGTATCTATATAGTTATTAAAGATAACTATGTTTAATCCTATTCATCTATACTATTTGTATTCCTGACTCTTCCCCCCACAATAACTGTGTCTCAAGTTCACTAATTGATATAGGTAAGCAAATGCAAGCATTCCAATTTTAAAACTGAAGACACAATTGAATAAGCTGTAGTACATTATTCACTGGTAAAATTAAATTAGGAGCTGGGAGGAGTTGTGAAATGTCATGGGGATGAACAAAGGAAGGAGATAACACCGAGTGGATGGTTTCTGCTGCCAGCGGGGACGGTGCCAAAGCTCTCAAAATGTTTCCATTGATTTCCTGTGACAGTTCTTAATCGCACCCAATACCAGAGACAAGCATAATCTGGCTACTGAGTGAATTAAAAAGCAGCAAAACACCTCTGCTGGTTGGAAGCTGGCAGGAGTCCTGCTCATTGACTGCTGCTTCTGTTCATCCCCAGCTTCCACAAGCAGGTTTGATTCCGAAAGCGTGTTGCGCTGTTGTTGTTGGCACACGGGACAGAGCCGAAGCAGGTGAGTAGTTTGTGTAATCCCCACTCCAGCTTTCCAGCCCCATATCGGTTTCTAATAACAAACCGCAGGCTCAGTCCTGCATGGAGGTCACTTCATTCAGCTGTTGTTCTGGCCATGCAAAGGTCCCTCGCAGGTGTAAATCAGTAGCAAGCTCAATTAAACCAGTGGGTCTGCAGTAGTGCAAAAGTAGTAGGCATAAAATCACAACAAAGACCTTTAATTTTAATTTTAATAGTAGGACTCAGCATCTTATGGGATCAGCTCCCACGGCAGTCAAAGCCAAACAAAGATTAATGCCCAGGATTCTTCCAAAACAGTCTCTGGATTTTCACCAGCATGATTTAGAAGAGAGCTCAGCCCTCTCTGGAGGAACTGCAAGATGTCCACGACAGCCTAAGGTTAAAGATAGTGTAGGAACAGAGAAAATGTGAGAGGAAACAGACTCAGAGTTTCTCTACAGATGCTCCAAGCAACTTGCTCCTCTCACTTGAAAAGAAAAGACTGTCCTAGCCCCTCATCTGCATGGGCCCTAATTCTGAGACTACATTATGTTTGAGGGATGAGTCCCCACCAGCTTTTCCTTAGGAAGAGAGGATAGTCGTTAAGGAAGACTTTTTTTCTCCCTAAGCAAAGAGAGCTAATTGACAATACATAACTTTTTCAGTTTTATTACTAGACCACAAATTATGCCTGAGGAAGGTTTGACAAAAGGCACGTCAAGGTTATCCATGGTCAGCCTGTTGTGTCTATGTGGGTTTCCAAATTTTGATCTGTATTATTCTGGCTAGTTTCTCCCAGCTATAAAGTCATCACAATTGGGGTTTTTTTTAAGTGCTATAAAAATTAACAAACAAGTATATTTATTGATATAAAACATTAAATATTAATATGAATAAACTTTAATATTATTAATAACTAAATTTAAATATTAACAAATTTAAATGTATTGATAGTGCATTTATTATATTTATATTTATTATATTTATTTAAAATAAAGACGTTTATCAGATACAAATTACATTTAAATTATGTATACACATATATTTATTCTTTCTTAGATATATGTATATATATTCTTTTTCAACCTAATACATCACCTTTCTGTGAGGTTAAGCAATTACAGAAATCAAATTGTGTTAATTTACCCCATATCCAGCTAAAAGAATACACATACACTAAACTCTAGATCATAATACAGTCTCAAAATGCTATTTAAATCAGTGGCGCTATTCTATCACAGCAATGAAAGATCTCCTTCATTGTATCTCTTAATTAAAGCAAAAAAACCCAACCAACCAAGCAACCCACCAAATGAAACACCCTCCGAAGACCTAACTAGGCAGAAAGGTTGATATTTCCATGTTAGTTTTAAAAGAAAAATGAGGTACTGAATAATAAAACAGAAAAGTGCAATGCAACTTGCCAGGATTTCACAGCTCTTTCAACAGAGGTGGTAAAAATGCTGTGAGTTCTGTGGATGTGTGAACTATATGACAGTGTGTATATGGTATGTGTGTTTATAAATGATATTTAGAACTGTTATTCATTTACATAACAGCTGAAATCATTTCTTCTGGGCTGTATGTGCAAAACCCAGTATAGAATTGTGTTTTGTTCCCATATTATAAAACATAGATCTGAGGAGAAAAATGGCAAATTAGATCTACAAGGACCCCTTTTCTCCAGCACAGCATTTCCAGATGGGACTTAGCTGACCAGGATTTAAGGATTGGAGCTTGGGAACTAAGGAAGAACTCTGTCTTCCACCTTGTCTGAATAAGCTCTGCCTTTATGTGTGCATCGATAATAGTGTCAGAGCTCCAGGGTATTTAATTCTTTCTCTCTACAAAGCTTTTTTTAAATTTTTTTTTTTTTAAAGCAAAAGCAAAAACCCCAAGCTGCTAAAGAAAAAAAACATATCAGTTGTAAAACATAGTAATCCCTTGAGAATTATGCTAAAATGATGGCCAAGTATGGGGTGAAACATCATGTTGTTGACCATGGTGGATCTCACCTTTTGGACCTCAGAACATGTACACTCAAGATGAAAGTAAGCACTTCGTGTCACATTGTGTATGTGGGCCTCCTGAGGGGTGGGAAATGACTCATTAAACTGTTACTTTTTACAATATTAGGATTATTAGTCCCATTTTCCTATAAGACTTCTACCTATCTAAAATTTCACACCAACATGAAGTTCTGTGAATTTCCCATTGACATTAAGTTGCGGTATCCTGCATTTCTTTTCAAATCTACAATGTTCTGGCAGCAAGACTGCTGAAACTGCCTAGTGAAACACGTGTTGTTTCTCTGTATATGATAGAAACCTTGATCCTACAACTGTATACTCTACTTTCAAAGAGGAGTTCGTTACAATATCGTTGCCAAAGCCTAGAACGGTGAGATATGACAAACGTTTCAATGTTTATAGTTAAAAAGACAGTTTACTGGTGACTGTCTTTAAGGATACAACAGGAATGCAATCAAAACAATCAAAACATGTAATATAGCCCACAGTCCATTAGTTGGGGGACCCTCCTGGAGTCTGGGAGATACAGAGAGTTCAGATGGAGGTCTCCTGTGTTTCAAATATCCTAAATTGAAGTCTGTGAGTAATGCAGCTCACCTTAATCTAGAAATAGCTGAAATTCTCCTCTACAAGAAGAAGGGTTTGAGGGTTTCTTTTTTTTGTCTAGGTTTTTTTTTTCCATTGATGTGGAGGGATGGAAAAATAATTTCCTGCTCAAATCTGTTTTAAAAAGAAAGATCTAGATAAAAAAATGATTAAGGCTTTCTTCTCTTCTGGAATTACTGACCTTGCAGCATTGTCAAAGAAAAATATTGAAAATCTTCCTCCCTAAATGGTAAACTGAGTTAAAATGTATTTTTTTTTAAAGCCTATTGTTTTTAGTCATTGTCTTTTAATTATTTAGGTTGGGGTTTTTTTTTTTGTTCTCTTGTTTTTTTTTGGTTTGGTTTGGTTTGGTTTGGTTTGGTTTTTTTTTGTTTTGGTTTTTTTTTTTTTTCCCACTCTAGTACTTAAAAAGTTACTTAAAATTAATTGTGAACGAAAACATTCTCAACTTCATCTTCTAACTATAACAGACACCCAGAATGTCAGGGAAACTGGAACCAGGGAAGTTAGCAGCCCCTGTAATGGCAGTGGCCAAGGATCAGCTCAGGTATTGGAAGACTGTAGAAATATCAGTTGTGACAGCGGTTTCATTTGGTTGCTTTTGCTTCTTTTCTATGCGCATTTCCATCTTTCTGTCTCTGTGATGTGCAAGGGCAGTTGCCATTCTCCTTTGTACACAGAAAGTGTAAAATCTCCTTTCTGTTTACTTGCAAGGAGATGTTGCTTTTGTGCTTTCTTTCATTTTATTCTGACACACACACACACCTTGGTTCCAATGTTTTTGAAAAAATGGAAAATATTTGGGACCCAAAGAAGTCAAGACACAGAATAATATCCTGCTGTATTAAAACAAAGCAAAACAAACCCCAAACAAGGAAACAAAAACGTGAAAACCAAAACCAAACAAAACAGAGATACAAAGTAGATTAAATTTCTTGATGTTCTAATCAGACATCATCAATTGTTGGGACTATGACTTCATAAAAATTTCAGTTTCATTTGAAAATATATCTAGGGGCTTGAGTTTCAATCAATCAGGCCTTAAAATGAGCTGTCTTTTTATTTCCATTAAACTGCAAGTGTGTGATGGTTAGCTGGATTTCTAAGTGCCTGACATATCAATGGAAAAAGCACAAGGCTGGAGATGCTCTTGTGGACAAACATATCTTGGCTCAGAAAGTCTTCCCGAAACAAGTTGTACCCAGATGAAACTTCTGCTGCTTTCCATCAAGGCATCTCGAATCTGAATGTTTGCATAGTTGTGAACATCACTGCAAGGCTAGTTCTGTAGACACCTACAAATTACAAGCTATACTGATGAGTACAATCTGCACACACTTGGCAGCATCCAGGTTATGAAAAAAATGTGGCATTGAAATTCCCCATGCAGGATTCCCTTGTTCTTCTTAAACAACCAGACATGAGAATTTTTCATTTCACATTAATGTGTAAAAAGAGGATGGGGGCTGTTTCCACGGCATTTGTTTCCATGGGGCTGAGAAACGGGATACAGGAACGAAGGTTAAAGCTGAGACTCCAGGGCTGGAGAGGGAGCTGAGGGCCAGCCCAAGGATGACACGCTTAATGTGAGGCATTCTTCTTGGTGGAAAGACTTTGGCACACATTCCAGAAGGGCTTGAGCTAGCAGTGTGACTTGGAAATATCACAGTCCCTCGCACTTTGAGGGGGTACTTAAATTGACACATTGGCTCCCTTCCAGGAATATTACTGCGTATTAGCAGAAAGGCAAGGCTTTCCTTTCTAAGAAGTCATTGTAATTCTTGTAATTCAAGATGTAGCCAAAAATGGGCACAAAGTTGCACTGTATAGCTTCAGTCCTTTATGACTCAGTTTTTCATGTTATATCCAAACAGTGGGAAAGGCTGCTGTCAGAAAATGCTGGACTTTTTATCCAAGTCTCCATATTTCACTTTTCACAACATCATGGATTCAAGGAGATGCTTGCAAGCCGAGCCCTTTCTGGTGCTGGCACATTCTCAATACTGTCTCCCCTCTACCCAGAAGTCACAGAAAGCCCACAGGTACTTATACCTTTGCTGCTGCCACATTAACTCTCACCACTAATTCCTGCCAACATGTGTGGTGATCTGAGAGACTCCATAAATTCATTCTTTAGTGATTTTCTCTGTGTTATAATTAGATTCCCATTCATTAAATAAATCAAACACATATGCTGTCTACTGGCTCAGAAGTAGCAAAACAGATATGTGGAAAACCTACAGCTATGTCTTACCTGCTTGTACTGCCCAGCCAAGCACAGTCAGGCTGCAGGGTCCCAGCAAAGAGAAGGCAACCACGGACTTATCGTGCTCTAACATCAGCCTTGCAGACACGTCACTGGTATGATGCTTCCCACATGTAAAACACTTCCATTCAACTACTGTTGGTTTAGGTACTCACAGTGTAAATACATAGTTATCTCCATCTCGCTGTTAGAATTATATTTCAAAATATGAGTGAATAGGAGGGACAGCATTTATTCTCTGGTACAAAGCCTGCTTGGTAAAGAAATGGCAACACATTGTAGAGAGAAAAGAGCAGGGGGTTCTTGTACACACTAAAAGATCTAAGTGTATATTAATTTATATACATGTTTAAATAGGTGCAGGAATACAATTTTTATTTCTGAGACTATCTCTTGAAAGCTAACAATTTACTTATATCCCAGTCATATTTTAATAATACCCCAAGCCATTTGAACAGTGTCATGTTCAAATTATTCTGTTAATTAGACCTGTTATAATTATTCTTTGGACTAAGAAGTATTAATAGTTCAGTTGCTCTAAATCAAAAAATGTCTTAACATCATTTTGATGGGACCCCATAGACATCAATGAGACTGTATTCTGAATTTTCACAGCTGTAAATGGGAGTGGGTTTTGGAGACCAGAGTATTCTTGGTTGAGTAACATGGTCCAAGCAGTGACACCATGACAGTGCTGTTTCTAACTACATCAAAACCATCCCTGACAGACGAATTGCTCATAGGATTAAGAACAATTGGGGAATTATGACAACAGAAAGCCCCTGCCAAACCCCTTGGGACATTGTACGGTCTAGTTAGAAACAAACTAAAAGGCAGTTAAAACCACTTCGTAACAAGCTCTTAAATCAAGCAGATAAAAGCAATTAAGTAAACACCAGGGAAGGAGAAGAGTGACTAAATTAAAGGAAAATATTGGCACAAGAACAAACGCGTATAACCTAGACAGGAATACATCTAGGCTGGAAATTTCATAAGCATTCCTAAGTTTTCAAGGACAGAGGTTCTTGCAACAGACTTTCAGAAGGAGCAAAGGGGAAGTGAGGCAATAATCCAAACCGGTTTTAGGGTGGAGTTCTATGGGTTTGTTGCCAAGATTGTATGATGTTCCCTGAAACTACAGTAGTTAGGGGTCAATGACTCTGAAAAATCCCTTTCAATCTTCTTTCCTATGGTTCTAAATAAAGGGAATTAAGAATTTAAAAAGCAAAACAAAACCAAAAACAAACAAAAACCAAACCAACCAACCAACCAAAAAAATAAAACGAAACAAAACCAACAAAAAACTACTCCAGAAGGTACCTGTCAACCTTCCATCAATCTTTCACCTCTTCTTTCTTGTAGGATGGGTCACTTGTGCCAGTAACGAGTGGGCTGCAGGCAGGCACAAATGCTACTGAAATAACTGCTTAGTAAAGAGACCAAATACTGACTCTGAATCTACCATTATCACTGTATCTTGGCCCAACATGTTGGAAACTGTTCATCTCTAGGAAGCTAAGCCCTCCTGAGTTGCATCCTTCTAATGCTCAGAAGGACCACCCTGTCTATCAAGCATCACCTTTTGCTTTACTTAGCTCTAATGCTGCAAGTCTAGTTATTTTGATTTAATGGCTACTCTGTGCATCTCAGTTCCCTCCCATATCACTCTCCATAGCTCTTCTTTTCAGCTCCTCCACCTGAGCCATTTCATCTCTGCTGAAGGTCTCCTCTAAGATACTCTTTTATTAATATTGCTTAGTCTGCTAATTGCCCAGGAGGCTCATCTATCTTCTCCTGTTGGTGTGTTCAATTAGCCCTAATCTTAAGAACACATTTTTTCCCACATGTTAACCCTCTCTGCACTGTCCTCTTCTCCTCCCCTCTACCCCATGTCGTCTTTCGGGAAGAAATATATTGTGTCCTCCATTACATCTTTGGCTTTAAGCCCACTTTGAAACTGAAATCCCCGTTAGAAATAGCGACACAAGTTATTAAACAAATCTTAAAACAAGTGCAGGGAGTAGGAAAGTAATTAAATACTCTGTAAATGCTGCCATATCATCAAGCTAGTGGCTTGTGGAAGGTGCTACCCAGGGAAGAGTTCAACCCTGACATTCAGCCGGAGGGAGGAATTCCTGCTGGCTTGAACTGCTTGTCTGCAGCTGGAGGAACTCCTTGGCCAGCATCACTCCTGTATCCTCTGGGCATGTATCAGGCTTTGATTTTTCCATTAACCTGACCACCTACCACGTAAAAGCCAGAGTTCTTCCAGAGCTATAAAGATCCACTCAGCCCTGGGTAGGGGGAGCTGAGGGGAGAGAGAAGCTGAGAATACTGTATTGGAGACACATTGGCTTACTCCCTATTAATTACATTTTAAAGAGGAGGCTTTACATGCTTCAAAACAATAAAATCACTGCTTGAGAACCTCCATCCTAAGCAAAAGGCAGAGACCTTTTTTAATAAACTATTTTGGATTTTTAGACCTAATTTGCCTTTTTTCCTTTTAGTTTTGTTGTGCATGTTGTTGTCTGAGTTATTACTGGACCACATGTTTTTCAAGTAACAAACCATTCTGAATGGTGAATTTGGTCTTACACCTCATAACAGAATCAAATAATGGTTTCCTATGGAAGTTCAAGTCATTCTGCTGGCTGGTAGTGCAGCTTCTGTGTATGGTTAGGAGAAAATATAGCACTGGTCTGCATAAACCAAGTCAAATATCAATATCAGACACTCACAGAATGTGATGACTACAGTCTCCTTGTATTTTAGTATTTCCTTACTGCTTGCTGGGCAGTGTAGCGTGGGAAGGAAAAATGAATACAGCTGATATACTGTGTTGCTTCCTAGATGTTGGACATCATGTGGAATTATGGTACAGGAAAAGCTTTGCTTGTCTTTCCCTGACACGTTGGGAAGAAAGTTTATACAGCTCAGTGTGCAGGGTAATCAGTGATGTGCTGAGTCCTTTGCCCATCACAGCTGATGGAGACCTGGGAAAAGATTATGACTATTCTTGGCCAGATTCAGTGGTATCACAGATGTGCAACTCAGCTTGTATAAGGTCAGGGGCAGAGCAAAAATTGGTTCTACAAAAACTGGAAAATCTCATTGAAATAAAAAGTGTTATACTGAAAGAAGTACAAAATTGGTTTTGTCATATAATTTCCAATGCCTTTCTATAGTTGCTGTTTCTCTTCGTGTGTGAATGTATATGTTTAAATCCATATCTTTACTAATTTCTGTTTAACCTGAAGAAAAAATAGCTTGAATTTTCTGTTTGATTTGCTTTTTTTTTCTCCCCAAATGCAATTTTTTTGATGCAGACTGCACATGGAAAAGCATACAACAGAGAGTAAAAAAGATAAAATTACCTGGAATTCAGTTGCTAAAACAGATTTTTTGATAGTCAGAAAGAAAATAGCAGGCTTCACTTCTTAATTAAATGATATATCATTGCAAGATGGTTTTGCAAGGAAATTTCACCAAAAACTAGGAAACAAGTATTTATTCAAATTATATGTCTGAAAGACCTTGGATAACACAGTCAGAGCAATAGAAAACCTAACTGACTTCTGTTTCTGTGGAATGCTCCCCTCAATTAGAGCATCCTGAATTATGCTCCTTTCTCTGTTTGGTAAATTCTGTGTTTTCAGACAGCCTTTCCTTTTCCTTAGCCAAGCTAGCTATCTCTTCACTATGTGTCAGTTCCTCCAGCCTCTTGATCTATGTTATTTTTTCCCTCTGAACTCCTTCCAGTTTGTCTCCGCTACATTTTTATACTGAGGTTCCAGCAACCAACAAAGGAGCCTAACTGCAATTTTGTAAATATATCTAAATGCTGTGCAGCTGGAATACGTTAAGAAAAAAAGACTGAGATGACTAATTTTCCTAAGGATTGCTGTGAGCAATGGTGTCTTACCTTATGTGCAGGATGTTTAAAACTTTCTTCTCCCATCCAAACATACAGGGCTTAACTTTACTCCTTGAAGTAATTCCCTCAAACTCCTTAGGATTACTTATATAAGTAAAGATAAATAATTGTCCAAGTTGTCACCAGTCTTTGTAAATTTCCATGTGTGAAACATATCTGCTAGGTTTGATGTATTAAGTTTCAATGTGTTTTTCACAAAATAAAGGAATAAATGGTAATGGAAGTGACATTCCTTGAATAATTCAAAGACTGGGAAACAGTTTATAACACTAATTATATTCAAATAATTTAAAAATGTTAAATTCCTTTTTCTTTTAGTATACTGCTTCTTGGTGTATTTTTATTTTCTTGTGACTTCCGAATACATTTTAAGCACTTTACAAAGGGTCATAGTTTGGCTTGAAATCTCAATCAGTTTTTATGTAAGCTTCTTCTGTGGGTTTGTTTCATGTTCCTAATTCATTTGACCAGTTCTATCTCAGCCTGACTTTGGAGGTCATCTAGGGAATTGTTGCCAAACCTTGTCATATAACCTAGGATGTGACATACAATCAAACTCTTCCTATGCTTGTCCTCTCCCTCAAAAATCTATTTTCTTTCTTGCATAGCTGCAAGATGCTGGTTTTATGCCAATGAAGTACTTCCAGTACAAATATGGGTTTTGTTCAAAATAATTTGTACAATGCTAGGGAGCATCAAATGGCCTAAGCCAGTCTCAAGATCTTTATTTTTATTTTTTAAAGGTTTCTTAATTTTCCTTCTATTTTTGCACATGCAGTTTTGTGCCTGCAGCTGTTTAGAACAGCGTTTTTACAGGTACATAGTGAACCTGCTGAAGATCTTCCTTAGATCCCAATTTGTCAGGAGACATAGTTCTACTTCTGTTTAGGCAAGCCCAGGCTGTTAGTTTTCCCAGACAGATTTACTATCTTTAACTGTGTGATGGCCCCAGTTGTGCACAATGATACTGTAAATACCAGATCATATACTTCTAGATCAGAAGCTGCAATACTCTTTTGAGATTCCTTACTGTTACACCTATCTTGGGTCTTTTAAAAGAAAATTATGTTGAGCATCATCCGCATCGCTTATCAAAGCACAACCATGCAGAAAAGTGAGCGCCTGTTCAGCCTGTTCACTCTGGAACACAATTATTTTAGAGTGGTGGTTCTGCCCTGCCCCATGCCTCTCCCCTGCCCCCGGTGTTTTTTTGTTGTTGTTGGCTGTTTGGTCGGTAGGTTTTTTGAGGTTTGGTTTTGATTGTTTGTTTGCTTGTTTGTTTTTTGAGATTCTAATACTGGGCAATTTCTGCTGAACTGACTTCAGGTCTTTCAGTTTACAATCGAATAGTTTCTTAGCTATTTTTATTTTTTTTATAGTTTAACATGGCAATGACTTTTCTTTTGCTAATCATCAGTCTATGAAACAGCAGACTTAATTTCTGGTGTATCACTATTAATAGTAACTTTGTATATTGAGGAAGCAATTTCCTGAATCACAACTTTATCTTGCAGTAAACATATATTAGTTGTCCTCCTATTGCATAATGCTTTAACCTAAAAATCCTATGATGACAGATACATGATCAAAAAGGAGGATTTACCTGATAAGATATTTTCATACAAGGTTTTATGGAATATTTTAGAGATTAAATTATATCTATAAAAGGATATATGTTATTCCTGAACAAATAAAATCTACTGTCTCTAAAACTAGGTAATCAGTCTTTGAGCATCAGTTGAGCCTAGAAGATGTACTTTGGCTAATGGACATTAGATGATAGATATTAATGAAACATGAGATATGATGTGCTAGTGGAGACCAAATATTAATCTGGCCTGATATACAGAGAAAGACCTTAAGTACAGGGACGTGCACAGTAATCTGTACTCTAAGATGCTGTATTATCTTACAATCATAAGCAAAATCTTCCAGATCTGAAGCTTATATCTGTAAAATAGTGTTTACTATCTGCCTAATCTCCAAGAATTTCTTTTGTACCTGTTTAAGTGTGTCTACATATTTGGTGTACATAATCCTCTCAGATACTGGATTCTGTGATTTGATTTTGTAATGTGTGCAAAAACATTTACTATTTTTCTTTCGAGTCCTGCCTCTGGTATTCCTGAGTTCTTGTTCTACAAGAAATAATTACTGATCATTCCTCAGTCACCTTATTCACACCATTCATTACTTTATACATCTCCATCACAGCTTGCTTCTGACATTTGTTCTCCAAGATGAAGAGCTGTAGTCTGTTCAGTCTTTACACATGTGGAAGGCATTTCACTTCTCTGTCCACCTTTGCCAGCCTTCTCCAGATCTGTCTTTGTCCTTGTGGAGTTCCTCCTGAGGTGCAGTGACCTGAATTGTGCACAGTATATCAGATGCATACACAGTGGCATAATAAAGATTTCTCTTTCCTTCTCGGTGCTCTCTAATGTTTTCAAGTTAATGCCTCCAGTGTCACCCTGGTATCCTACCTGGGGTCAGGAGCACAGGAAATCAGCCACACTGAGGAAGAATCTACCTTGATTTATCAATCCTGAATATATTTCATCCCATGTACATGACATTGCATCTATCAAAATTACATTTCAACATTTCTCCCAGCCAGCCTTCTCACTTCTGGATCATTTGTGAACCTATGCTGAAATTATCTAACTCGTTGCCACAAGGGGAAAACTATGAAAGCCATGCTCACTATTGCATGGTTAAGCATTGCCTAAAAAAATCTAGTAGATCAGCCTTGTTACTAATCCTCCACTCTCCTTCTCAAATAACCTCCCTAGTTTTTTGCATTAATATAACAATTTATATGCGCTTTACACATAAAAGCTATATGCTGTGAGTTTTTATTTGTATGTACAGTCCCTTCTAACCTCAGTGAGATCACTTGAATGAGCAAAAAAACTGATAAAACATGTTCTGTATCTGTAATACCAGCGGTATTTTGCAAACTGAGTAATTTTATAGTTTGAAAAATGCCATCGTAAATTCATAAGAAAACAATTCAATCTGAATGTCCATGAATGACAGGTAATAATGCCATAATAATTATACTACAAAAAGGTTTTAATTCTTTTGCAGAGCCTGAAGTGGCAGATGGAATTCTAAAAGCTATCCAAACAGTGACTAAAAGAAAACCATAAAAAGACAGCCTCCGTTTTTGTTAATATCTACATGTATGGGGAAAATATTTGTTTATGTGGTATTTAAATAATATTAAATAAATTACTATTTATTAGGATGCAGACTACATACAAAAATAGGGCAAAGAAGGTCTTTTTTCCTTGAAATACAGCACATAGTAATATATAAATAATATAATACATAATAGCTAGTTTCCAGTGAAGAAAATTAAATACTTTTTTTTAATTTAATTTGACGCTAAGATTTTTTTAATAGAAAACAGTTTGGCTTTTTGAGAGGCATTTTCATTAAAAATTGAATTTAATTGAGGCTTTAAAATGGTTAATTATCCAAACTGGAAGGCAAATCACTTACTTCAGGATTAACAGAGTACTTTAGGTTAACTAAAGTAAAGAAGTTTCACGTGTTTTAGGGAGGAGAGGGAAAATTTAAAAAATCATTTGAGGTTGCTTTTCATGGAAGAGAAGATATTTGTACACTCTGTTTCCCACCAGTTCAGAATATCATTTTGTGAGCTCTTGAAAGACTTAAGAGGCATTAAGTGTCAATCCATCAAAGTATTCAACCATGTGCATAGTGTTAAGCACCTGAATAATCCCAGTGAAGTCAATGGGATCAAGTGCAGCCCTAAGTTTACTGGTGTGCTTCAGTGCTTTGCTAAGAGACTTGAAGAAGATTTGGAGGGGAGGTAAAATGTCCTTTTTTTTAGTCAATTCAAGGCCAGTCCTGTCTGTCTGGGTGATGTTAAGGCTGTTTTTCAATGACAGCTATCTTGTACTCAACATACTCTACTTCAAATCTGACCTCTATTCACTGTGTGAGGGATAGATGAACAAAGCTTCTTGACTGGTAGGCTTTGGAATTCTTGGGGAAACAAAACCAAAACAAAACAAAGCAAAACAGAAAAACCCAAACCAACCAACCCATTAAAACTCTACTTATTGATGGCAGAATAAAATTATCTTTCTACGGCATGAACAATGTTATTTTGGGGCTCAGAGTGAGAAGGAGGAATAAAACTGCTAGAAAACATATTCTGTGCTTTCAAAGATGATATGAACAGAGATACCTTTGTTTGTCTAACCTCATCTGTCTGTGATGAAACACAACTACCCTAAACTTAGGGTGTAGGTGTCCAGATGCCAGCTTGTGTGGATCTCCTGGACATCCTCAACACATGGCTGGTCTACATGAAGCTGGAGTTGCCACATCAGAGCACTACTAAGGTACAGTTAACATGTAGCGTGGATCCTACACCCCACATTTCCAAACACTAACAGGAGTGAATGTCCCCTTCTCAAATTTTTATGTCAATCAAAGGCAGTGGTATGGGATTCACTTTTTACAGACACGTGAGTAGCACATTGACTCAGGAAGACAAAGAGTTGTTTCCAAGACCTGGCTCGACATAAGATATTCAAATCCACACAAACTCAGCAAAACACCTTTTTCAGGTTATAAGCAATGGCAGGAATGTTCCTCCTGTTTTCTTAAAGCTCCGTAATTGTACAGAGATTTATAGGTTTCAGTGCAATTAAAGGAGGGAACAAGACTCTAGGGACTTGTGGTCATACATGGGTCTGGCTAATGGATGGTTTCTGTCCACACTGAACATGCAATTGGCAAAAGACAAGGATAATTCTGAAAACAGGACAGAATGCACCTTTGAACTCATGACTGAGAAGCATTTGTGAAAAATAGGATTTGGAAGGATACAGCTACACTCTCCTGCTTTTCAGAGGTCTACTCGTGTCAGTAGAAGATGGCCCTCCATGTGGCTGAACGTTGAACAGAACAAACATCGCTCTGCTCATTTGGAAGAAAACAGCACCAGAAAAAAAGCTTCAGTACAGGCTGTTTGCAGTACTGATAGACAGGTATCATTCAAGTGTGTTGACCCTTGGGTAGTTGGTGACATTTCAGACACATGATTATAGTCTGTGTTGACTTGTTCAAGGGAGTTCCCAATGAGTCTGAGGGTTTTTTCACTGCCCTTCTCAGGATTCTTACTCACTACAAACAGAGATAAAATAACCAGCTCTGCACACTTCATCCTTTGGACATAGCCCATATTATTCGTAAAGCAACCAATTCTCCATCCTGCCTTTTGAACAAACACAATTGGGTTGAACTTTCTGTTAAAAAATTGCCTAAACTTCCCCCTGCCCATCATTAATTCAATGTTTATTGGTTTATTATTTTTGTGGTATTCAACAATACATTCAATGCCCATTTCATTTTCTGAATATTATAATTGAAAGTGCTGAGGGCACTGCCTTCTTAAATGCTAGCCATGATTATTTAGCTAACATTTTCAAAAATGTGTCACAATGCGTTTGGGACCTCAGACGTTCCCACTTTTATACCACAATGACAGGGAACCGAGTGCTTTTAATTAGGACGTGTGGGAAGTTTTCTTTAAATAAATCATATATTTAACAATCAGTCACACAAATGGCAATGTGACAGTTGTGATAAGCAGTTATTACATTAAAACTGTATTTTATTTCTTGTGAAATGGTATCTGTTTTATTGATTTGCTCACCCTTTTGCTGTATGTTCTGCTGTGTTGACAGACTATGGCAGGAAGTAGGGAGATGACTTTGATCATATTATCTTAGCCTCTGTATCAGAGGAAAGGAAAGGAATTTGCTACCTTGATGAGAGGCCTGACATGTTTATGGCTGGAAGTCATCTAAAGTGCCATAGAAGAGAGAGAAAGAGCTCCATATAGGAGGAAAAAAATGGGAAACATGTAAGGAAGACAGGGACCAGCAGACAGTCTAAACCCAAGGATGGTCAAAAAGCACAGATTATCTAGAGAATTAAGATTTTATGGAAACTCAGGAAGATAATAATTTCTGCTGATCTGAGAACTAGTCCAAAGTGGAGAATCTGCATCACAAAGAACTGGAGTTGGCCAACGGTATTTTGTTTATTCATTCTTAAATTTTGATTTGTCTTATCTAGAGAGTTTTTCTTTTACTAAAAAAGTGACTTTGTATGAGTTATGTATTCTGATAACACTGAAGTTTAGATCTGAAATCTTCTTATTGTTTTCAGCATGGCCACTCAAAGGAAAAGGTAAATGCATCTTCAGGTTCAGGTTATGAGGGGTTCTTGCCATGCCTGCCAAAATAAATTTTTATCATGCACTTTTTACACAAAATGAATATCCCCTAAATATTAAAAAAATAATATTTCGATAGTTTCCTTGAGCAATTCCCTTATTAACTTCACCTTTTTATTCTCACGGAAAGTAACGGCAGTCTTGAATATGTCTTAGCTTTGACAGTTGGGCTCAAATGTAACAACCGTAAGGCATGCAAAGGCAGAGGAAATAAAAAATAGAAGTTTATATTGCGAATGTGGATGTATCAGCATAATTAGAAGGATTTTTGAGCATTTCTGAAAAAGCTACTATCTTTGGGCAGGTAGGAAGTGCTGGGATGCATGCATTAGAAATAAAAAGTGTTAGAAATAACAGTCAAGTAGTTCTTAGAATCAGTCAAAGGAAAAACTCAATGTGCTGAGAAGCTACATAAGATGGAAATTATTTAGGTAAAATACATGCAATCTGCTGTTGAATGGAAACATTCCATTAACATTTCACAGTCTGTGGGCTATCAATGTCTAAACAGGTTTGTCTTTAGTTTATATGTCAAGAGCTAGTGTATTTGAGAGAGAGGATCAAGGCCTCACTTCTCACAAGTATGGAGAAAAAATTCTACACCACTGAGGTTTGTACCTGCAATTTAACGAATGTCTGTGTGTGGCATGCAGCACAGCACAAAGTGACAAATAAGAGAGCACGTTTAGCTTTCTGAACAGGGTAAAAGATTTTGAAAATACAGCTTTCAGTTCCCCATTCTCTTATAAGCTGATAAAAGACTCCAAAAAGAGTAGGCCTGATTTTTGGACTGGAAACCCCCTAAAATACAAGCATATTATCAGAGGCCTGGTTCCATGCATTGTGAGCAGCTTGGTGTCCCAGGCTTGTGGAGGCAAAAAGCTTCTCATCAAATCTGGGAGCAAAAACTCATGTTTGTATCTAGTTCATTCTTTTAATTATACAGAAGCAAATTTGTCTGTCACATATCATGTTTACAGCAACAAGGATGATTTTGTACTTAAGGCATCTCCCTCGTTCAAGAATTTAAAATAGGAAACTGGTCACCTCAGACTTTTTCCATAGTCACTAAAAAGAATAAAAGACTCTCCCAAAAGATGACTCAGATCAACTGTTTGTCTTATATACTCTAAATTGTTCTTTGCATGAGTATTATTCTGTCCTCTACTCAGACAGAGAGCCTAGGGTGAAATAAGTGGTACTTAACTAAACACCTTGCTTTATGCAGGCTACACGAGGCATTTGATTGTCTTGATGTCTGACAGGTTAAGCACACACTCACTCCGCAGTCATAGGTTTCAGTTAACCTCTTGCCACATTGCCCTTCTCCAAGCAGACTGGAGAAAAAGAACTAGAGTCAGTCAGTTAATTGAATCCTGTATATTTACCAAAGCAACTTAATATCATGTCCTACTTTTCCCCACTCGGCTGAACAATAAGGGCAATGTCCAGATTTTCTTGTGCTATTTTCCCTTCATGTACCATTCCCTTTGTTCTTCTTTTCTAAATTATGTGGGGTATCTAATGTAGAACAGACAATGAGCAGCCAGTATACCCACACCCCCCTCAGCTTCAGCACAGTCTAAGTGGCTTATTAGGCATAATTTAAATATTTGTTTTCAAGAGAAAACTCTAACAGTTTGATTAGCTGCCTGCAACACTTTTGGTGTACATTGTCTCAAGTGAAAACTACACCTAAGTTTCACTTGCATTACCAGGATGATCACTGTCTAGCCCTAAAAGAGCCTTCACTACATACAGAGAATGTAAGCAAGCAAAATTCACTTCACTTGAACTAAGAGCAATATAGTCACGTTTCTGTGAAACTGGTGGATTTGTTTTCCTGACTATGCAAGAAGGAAACATCATAACGTGAGTCTGGTACATCTCCCCAGGCTTGAGCCATTTGTTTTTGCCAAGATATTGAACAAAATGTGCTGAATACTCTACTGACTGACTGTGCCTGGGAGGTGCACAGTCACAGTATGTTCAGAGCCTTTCTATTAAGCTATTAACTATACTTTGTTTAAAAAAAACTTAGACACTGTTCTTTTTTATAATTAAATATAAACTTGTTCAACATTTTAAAAAGTACTTCTGGTGGTTTTGAGCACTTTCATGAGGAAAACGTGCAGATGTCTCCAAATTTCTCTCTAATGACTTAGCATCTAAGTCTCATTTGCTTTGGCACTGTGAAACTGGAGGAGTACAGCCTCTAGATACCTTGTGTTGGATTTGACCCTGGAAGCAAAATTTGCTATTGTACTAAAAGCTGATTCATAGAAAACAGAATCTGAAAGAGACTTCAAGAGGCCACCTGAGCCATTCTCCTGCTCAAAGGACAGACCAGCAATGCCAGTAGCACTCACAGGAAATATTTATCTAGTCTGAAGAGCTTCCCATAATGGAAACTTCACAATAAATGCAGAATGTTCTAGGGCTTAGCTATCATACAGCTCATCATTGTTTTGATAATGTTCCAGCTTTCCTGTATTTGAAGTCAGTTATTTTTCATCCTAGGTACAATACCCAAGGAGAACAGGTTATGTCTTTCTTCTTTCCAGTAACCTTTTTACACTTGAAGGCTACTGCCACGATTGCCCTTACTCCTTACTAGGATGAACACACCCAGCTCTTTTGATCTTCACTCACAAGTCATGTCTTTTAGACACTCTGTATTTCTAACTGTTCTACTCTGGACTTTCTTCCATTGTCCCCTACTTCTTCATGAGCATGAAATTGTTATATTCACCTGTGTGCAACAAAGAGAAAAAAAAAAAAAAAAGGAGCAAACCAGTAGCAAATCAATGCATCAGAGATTTTTATCTCCTTCCCTGATATTCAACGGCACAACAGAAAAATGAGCAAAAGAAATTTACGGAGGCCCAACATTTACTTGAATCAGTTCTGCCATGTGGGTCCTTACATACTGAGAAACTTTGTGTAGAGGAGCAACATGATCCAAGTTTCCAGAAGTGCTACGAAATAAGCTCTAAAAAGCAGTATAATTCTCACTCACAGAATTACTGACTTTGTGGAGTTCAAGAGGCATCAGGGAGTAGAGGGATGGTTTCTTGTTTCATTTATTTGCCTCTGGCAAAACATTCCTTTATTAATTCATTGCTGTTTATAAAGTGGTTTGACTTCCTCAGATGAAAGGCATGACATAAGTGCTTGGTATTAAATGATTATTAATTATTTCTATTCCTTACTATTTTTCAGGCCAAGGACCTATTATAGGCCTCATAAAGCTTAGCACTTCAGCCTTTGTACTTTGAATAAGAAAAAAAAAGAAAGAAAATAAATAGAAGTTAAACTTCTGTAATATAACAGAGTTCTCTACTGTGCAGTACTCATAGAATTTATGTTTAAAGAAAGAAGTAGAAACAGAAGCCAAAGACATTGCCCAATGGAAAAAAAAAAAAAAAGAACATTTTTAAGAAAGAGGTAAAGAGGTCCCTTCTTGTCAGATTTTTCCCTGGTCTGAATTGATGAAGCTCTGCTGATTTTGTTTGGGTAGTATGTGTTTAGCATTTTCAGATTCAAGCTCTAAGTTACCTTTCCATTCTTCTCTCAATAAACCTTTATTTGGGGGCTTGAAAGCTATTTTGTATGTAACACAGACAGGCAGTCAAAAACTGGAGATGTGCAGGAATAGTTATGTGAATACATTTTAAAAGGCTAGGCTGGCACCTTGGTTAATATAAATCGACTTTGCTGCTTTGAAGTCAGTAAGTCTATGCCGATTTATGTTGAGGTTATAAAGCTGTCAATATTAGATACTTAAATTGCACACCAAATCCAAACTGAAATGGCAAAATAGAGAATCAGAGAAGTGATTAAAGCATATTATTACTTCAAACTTTTTGTACATCATCACCTCCAACTAGTAGCTGGATTTGAGGAGTGAGCAAAGACTGTAACTACTTTTACAGAAAATACTTCTGGTTTGCAGAATCATCCCCTCCAGCAGATTGCCTGATCTTGGCCTGCCCTCAGGATCATTCTGGACATGGAGAAGCACTGGAGCAATGAAATGAAACACCAAGGGCTTCCAGCCTTTCCAGACAAGAAAGAGTGGACCAGACATACTGTGGAGTATGCCAGCGCATATTTACACTTAGACACTTCAAAGTAGTATATCCTTTATCCCAAAGCTCCGGCAGATTAGGCTTAGTCCTTTGTTTAATTCTCAGTTTCACTTCCCAAAGCGGATTGAGAAAGACTTTCCCTTCTCTGGTGCCTTGGGTGATTTCCAGAGCACTAGAGACTTTCAAGGTATTGAAAAGTTCTTTTTTGGGATCTGTCTGTGAGCATCTGGGTTCCTTCCCTCTCACCTCCCTGTACCCCATTACTTATTAGAGTGGGCAGATTATTTTGCCACAGGAATGAAGTTTTGGTTCTTGTTGAATATAGTGTGTGTGTGCTACTTTATGAGTGTCGTATTTAACCCACTGGATAAACACTGTGGCCTCCAACTTCAGGGGACCAGACTCTTTTAGGTTAAGCCTAATGGTGGGCAATGGACAAAGACTGAAACATAGAAGTTTCCATTTGAATACGAGGAGAAACTTTTCAGGGTGACGGAGCACTGGAACAGGCTGCCCAGAAAGGCTGTGCGGTCTCCTTCTCCGGAGACATTCAAAACTGACTTGGACACACTCCTGTGTCACCTCATCTAGGTGTTTCTGCTCTGGCAGGGGGATTGGACTGGACGATCTTTTGAGTTGCCTTCCAATCCCCAACATTCTGTGGTTCCATGACAGTGCAGCTACGAGCTGTGATATGTCCAGGGTGCTGGAAGCACAATAGAAATTTGCTGTGATACTATTCGTCTCTGCACTGGAGTCCAGAAGGTTAGTAGAGGATCAAGTGAACAAAGTTTCCTGGACTGTATTACTGATATATCACTGCCCATGAGCTCCTGAAGACACTCGATGTCTACAGAGTACTCATGACAGGTAGCAAGAAAAGCTACTGCAGGCTGTATTCCCTGTGTGCAAGCTACTCAACTCTGTCTTTGATTTCTAAGTTGCCTGTCACTACCATGATAAGACTAGGGGAACTACTGATGACATATTATAGACTTGTCTAAAGATTTAGCCCCTCTGGTGATGGAGTCTGTACAGAACATAGGAAGTAGTCTCTTCTGTGCTTGTAAGCTTCTGCATGTTGTAAAACTTGTTCTCACAGAACTTATAAAATTTGTAAATCCACAGCTTGTAAATTAGTTGTCATTGTCTGGATGACCATAGTGCCTTAAAAACCCTGCTAAACAATAGCTCTTCTGGGACTAGGCACTCTTCGAACCCTAAGCAGGAAAATACCAGAGACTTTTGTCAAGCCAGCACACATTGCTATAACTAGAACGGGCTGAAATATCTTGTCAAACCCTTTTCTGGCAGCGTGACTGAAAAAAACAGCACTTAGTTTTTGAAAAATAAGCATGCCCATGGCATTTCAAATCTAGACAAAACCCCTTCATTTTCTTGTTTACTTTATATATAATCAAAATTTGATGGTTTTATTTTCTAGTTATATTTCATCTCGTGAGGTTTTCAGAGTCTTTTGGTGTAACTTGTACGTTATTTCACATTGATATCTTACAGGTAACCAGTCAATGTTAGATATCTAGACACCCTTGCGGTTAAAGAAGTAACACCTCCAGGAACATATTCATTCATCCCAGGAAAATGGGATGAGCTGCCTCTTTAGGTATCCTCTCCACCAGCTGCAGAACAATTATTGGCAGTCAGTGTCCCCTAAATGCCATACCTGTATGTTTGGAGTTACATGAGATTAATGTAGGTCTTAATGTGCTTCTACTGATTATTTTTGGAAGGAAACATTTGGTGTTACCCAGGTGAAGCATCAGACTGTTTCTTACTTCGTAATTTTCAGAGTTTTTGTTTTGTGAGATTAAAACTTCACTGAAATTCTGAAACAAATTTTGAACTATGGACTGTCAGGGATCGAAATTATATTTTCTTGTCAGCAGCAAGCATAACAGACAGAAGATAGGTCATGGTGGCTCTGAATGCCTGGGTGACTTAGTGAAGGTAAATGATGCAAGCTACAAAACACCTGTAGCAGAACCAAACATTAAGGTACCTTCCCTGAAATCACAGTGTCTTCTCCTAAATCCTAGCGTCTCTTCCACAGCCTTTCTTACTGCTAAGAAGTTTTTTCTCCTAAGAAGTAAACAATCTCTCTCCCTTCTTTATTTTGTACTAATTTAAGGACTAAACAGTTAGAGGAATTCAAATTACCTTCTGAAGACAGGGAAGTACAATATTATTGGTCCAGGGAAGCTTGGTCTCAGTTAGTTTAATAGCATGCTGTGGTTTGTTGCTCAGAGTTTTCTCCAAGTACATAAAGCACATTCCTTTGGGACAAATTTAAATTGGAAGAAGCAACCCAGGAGCACACTTGCTGCATGCCAGATACAAATTCAGCCCACGGGACCAGACTAGAGCTTGCTGGAGCAAACCCACCCTGAAATGCATATGAGCCCCGGATGGGTGTAGATCACTTCTCCATGTGGCTTGTTCACCCTTGGGGGGATTATGTCCAGAATAGATGAATACAGCACATCAACATGAACCATTCCAGTACCATGACAGTACTCTGTCTGGGAACACCCTTACATAAGCTTGCTATAAATGTTGTTTCCAGTCTGTTTCTTCTGGGTGTTTCTAATCCAAACTTGCCTTTTACCATGACATCTCCTAAATGATGTGGACTGCACAGTAGCTGAAATGAACACTGAAGAGCTGAAACAGACTGGGCATGACAGTGGTTGTCTTGCTGAGCCCCAGGTGAGCGAAAACAAGTGGCAGGGAAGGCAATAGACGATCCAGAGAGTTTTGTTTTATACTGGAGTCTGTGACTCAGGAAACCATTGCTAGGTAGCTCAATTTTCATCCACATGCATGTAGATAAGAGGTAACAGGAAAATTCAAGCCAGTGAACAGATTTTAAAACATATTAAATCAGCCGTAAAGTGTAACAACCGCAAGTTGTTGCAACACAGCAAGTGTGGTGCAAGCATAGCCTTCAGTGGAGAAAATAGCTAGGAGCTTCCTTGCCAGAGTAAACCTGGTGGATGAAAGAATTAGTAAGTGGTAAGTCATGTTACCAAAATCAAACTTAGCTAAGTCTGAAAGGAATATATTATTTTATTAAGACATTGTGGACACTATATGCTCAAGCACATATAGGGATCTATCAACAGTTTAAATTCAGGTTACAGCTGCTACCTGTTTTTCAGAGTGATATATGCAGTGATTGGCACGTTTTTTTCAGCTTCCATCTGTCTGACCATATTATGTAGGGACTGACTCTGATCTTATACAGGGCATAGGACCAATATAATTCTACTGCTGTTAGTTAATATACGCCATTTTTTGTGTAACTCATGAAGGAAAACCAGAATAATGGTTCCAAACCACATGATTTAAATTGATGCAGTCTCCTCCTCTACTTTTACAGAGTTTCCCTATCAGCATGATTTTACTGAAGTCTGTAGAACTAGAACTATACTGTGTTAAGACTCAATGTTAGAGTAGGGAATCAGTGTTAATGAATAAGCTATGAAATTATCTTTCAGATTTACAGAATTAGTGTGTTGAAGACAGAAAATTTTCAGATAACAGTCCTTCAAAGGAGGGTGATCAGAATCCATTTAATTCTTTGAAGATGGGTAGAATTAATAAATATAGTGGGAATTGTAGAGTTTTAGGGGAAATGTATGTAAACTTCAGGAGACCCACAATAAGTATAAAAAAAGATTTTTCTGATGTATCTCTATGAGAAGTGATTAATAGTGACAAATACAATTTGAGAACCTTGTGGTGAAGAAATTGTGATACAGCTGTAAAAATATGAGGTCAGCCCTCTGGTTCAGCCCAGTTACCTCTAATTGAAGATGCTTGAATATACATCAATGAGTGTCAAAGGGTCAAAATTAAAGCAGTTATATGAGAGTAGATCATATTTTCCAAGGTAAAGGGAAAGGAAATTCCTGCAGGAAAGTGAACACTAAACCAACCATAATAAAGGACTCAAATATGATCTAGTCCAAACACGGGTAAGGGGGAGAGCAATTTATCACTAATAATCTAATTATAATCTAAAGATAAGAACCATGGTTAGTGGAATCAGGATTTCTGATGGAAGATTGAAGAAGCATGTTAACTTGGTATTAAAGAATATTTTCTGTCTTTTCAGTGTTAAAATACAAAGAAAGAGCAGTGTTTAAACCTAGTTGGGGTTACAGTACTGAAAGTGATCAGAATTAAAAAAAAATCTCTTTTCTACCACTCTGTGGACCCAATACATGCAGCCATGAATACGAGATACTTCTATGTATGAGTATATTTAAGTTATCAATGAAATTACTTCTAATACTAAAATCCATATAGAAGATAAAGGTAAGACTGGACCCTTGGGTCATAACTTCACAGAGATTTATAGATGAGTTTAACTTTATGTACATGAATAATCCCACTGATTTCTTTGGGACTGCCTACAAGCATAAAATGAACCATAGCTTTAAATCTTTTCTGAATTATATGTATTCATTTCATAATCTTCTCAATTTATGCACCAGTTTGCAAAAGTGGCCTGATTCTCATCCACATAAGTCCTTATTAATTTGACAGGAGTTGGAGTAAGGCCTGTATTTCTGTTGGATTCTTGGCTCACTTTTCAGACTTGAGTTAGTGAAGATACATATTGCTCGGAGAGCAACATATGAAGTGGTTATACATTATGTCATCAAGCACCTTTAAGGATCTGGTATGTGAAACTGACGCTTGAGATATATGGTTGAGAAAGTACAACCCTAACAACAGTAAAAGGAAAAAACTATGCCACTAGTGTGAAGCAGAATGTAGGAAAATGACGGACAACAGACAGCAGCAGTCAACCGCTTTGCTTCCACCATGCTAAATGCTTCTTGATTTTCATGCAGGTCTGCAGTGAGTGAGGAGATCCCACAAAGCAGGCAGCACGTATGAAAGTCAAAGTGGTGAGTCTGAGGAGTGTGTGCACTATTTGCTTTATTCCTCTATGAATTTTTATTGAAATAGGAGAAAGTGAATGATGATAGAATCAGTGGCCTGTTCCTCTATGGACCAGTCAGCAGAAGGTAGGAATCATTGTAAAGATGAGCCTTTGCTTTACATACAAAGCACAGACTGAGGAGAAAAGCCACAATGAACACAGATATAACAGCTGATCTGAGAACTCCTAAACTTCAATTTGTGTGTCCATGAAGGAAAAGAGATCTAGCAGAGGGTTAAGAATGGGTGCAGACAAGCTCTGTCTTTCTTTAAAAAAGGGGAAGCCTCCAAAACTAAAGCAGAGGTAGAATCTGAAGCATACTCAAACACTGTTATCCCAGAAAGATAGTCACTGAAATTCAAACTTATTTAATCAGACCCTAACCTGTCTGGTAAAAAGTCCTGAACTACTGGCAATACTCTTTTGTTTTTCTTTCTTTTTTGGTTTGGTTTGGTTTGGGGTTTTTTTGTTTGGTTGTTGGGTTTTTTGAGCAATAAATCCCCTGGCTAATGGATAAATCTCTTAACAAAGTGTTTTTACCTGGGTTGTTAATTAAACTGAATAATAGACAAGTAACACTTCAATCTAGAGAACACATATATTCCTTGCTGTGCAGTAGGGGCTGAAAATCCAAAAGGTTCTTCTTGGTTCCAACAACGATGAGAGCTGACCAGATATACTTGTATGTATACATTGATGCACTGATTTAGGCTGATACAGGTTTTGATTGTGAGGAGATACTAAAAGAAGAATGTTGTTTTTGTAACCGTAAATCTGAAACCTCAGACTGAGAGACATATGGACTATCAGACCTTAAATGTAAAACAAAGCCTCTTTGTACTAGTTGTGGAGATGTACTAGTGCAAACTGATTTCTGTGGTTAAGGGCTAAGCTAGGGGGGCAGGTAGTAGCCAGAGACCCAAGAAACCATACTTTTAACAGAAATAAATAGATAAACATAGGGGGTCATTAGAATTGGAGTTCTAAGAGAGGTAAACTGAGGTGAGACATCCAGGAAGCGTTGGATAGGCTGTAAACCCTGGAGTACCTAACCAATGGGGCACAGAGGAGGGAATTTGCAGTTTGGACTAGGAAAGTATAGGCAGGGGCTTGAGCCTTTTTCTGGATGTCTGCCTTAGGTAAAACTGCCGGTCTTGCAAAATCGTTAATAAAATATGCTTTGCTGAGAGATCCTACCTGAGTCTATTATCTTGGCAAGATAGTAATTTCTTAAATTGATGACACACAAACCACACTCAAAGGAATTAATACTTTTAGTGTCACTAGAGAATTTTATCTGATATCCTCTAATTTTATTCTTTTCCAGTTAAAGCCAAAGATAAAGTTCCTTTACTTAAGCTCATCATACATCTTAATGCATAACTAAGTATCACAGAAAACCAGAAGCAGAAATTCTGACCACTGCCTGATATATTTGTAGGACTAGCTGACTCTTTTATTTCAAAGCCATTAGTTGTTAAAAAGCTTAAGCATTAGATAGTTTAAATAAAATCTAAATTATTGTAATCTCTGCCGTCGTATCAGTTCTCTAGTGATGGTCTTTAATTAAAGTATGCGGTGTATATCAGGTCTGCTTTTATAACAACATCAGTACCTTAAGTGAAGCAAATCTTACAGGGACAGATAATATTTTTATTAGACCAAGGGACAGAGCTGGAGAAACAAGAAAACTTAGCACTCACAATTTGTCATTACCACATTTCCAAAGGACTTTCCTGCCACCCAAGCAGTTTGACTCAGTAGTATTCTCTTTCTAAAATTATTTCTTGAAGAAAATATTGTGCATATGGTTATGCCTTGCATTCAAAAGGTTTTGTCAAAAGTGCTTTTTTTTTTTAATTGTACTCAATATATTCCCTAGCATTTCTATATTCTATACAAGGTAAGACTTACTTATCCACTGAGATAAAACTGTCCTAGGAAAAAAAAAAAAAAGTATTTTTGTGGACGTTAAGTAGACTCTTAAAAAATCTCTGAAAGTGAGCAGAGAAAAAATGTAGCCAATTGATCATTAACATGTAGTCTTAGATTCCATTCAATATTGGAATAAGTGGAGTCAAAAGAACAATGAGAAAAACATCATCGATAATTATCAGGGGGATCTGTCATGAATTATAATTTGCATACAACAGCCTGTTACTAAGGTGCATTTTATTTGGAAAAAATAATAGTTAAACAACTAGATTACTTTATTTGACCATTTTTGGTTTTTAATACTACTATATTAAAAAAAAAAAAACACAACAAAAACACCAAAAAAACCCCAAACACAAAAAACCCCACTTTTCTGCTTTGTGTTTTTAAAGCTAGTAAGGGTTTCTCTTGACAGCTGTTCACCCAAAAATGGAAAAATGGCATTTTCAAAATTTCTTGGTCCTTTCTAACGTACAATTTACCAGGAGAACAGAGCAGGAAAGCATGAATAACTTACGTGTTTTAAATTGGTCCTTTAATCAAAGTCACCTATCTCAATATGTCATTTTTTACAGGAGAAATACAAAAATGCATTGCATACAATGTAGATTTCATCTGTGCTACATAACAAAACAGCCCCAAACTGGTGCCCCAGACTTGGCTCACAGGCCAAGTGCCAGGACCTGGCACGGTGTCTATGTGCCTCAAACTTTTTCCTCCCTGTAACAAGGTGTCTGCATCTGAAGTGCTCGTTGAATGCAGTTTTTTGCCTATATGACCTTCCCTGAACCACACCAGGGATAGCTGGCCTGAGCCAAAAGTGTGCTAGGGAGCATATTTACCATTAAACACTCACTGTAGGAGTCTGTGAGTCAATATTTGAGTCTGTTTACTTACACAAATACATAAATATATGTGTTGTAAATCAGGGTGCATGCATTTTTGGCACAGAAAAATGCAGAAAACAAAACACTCCTTTTAAAAATGTGTCCTCAAGATTCAGACATCGTACTTTATATTTCAACACAAGGATTTTTTTTTTCTATAGAAAAAAAGCTGATATCTTAAGTTGATGGTCATAGAGTATTATCAAACACCATGTTCAAACAAAAGTGATGATAAATTATGAGAATAAATGAAAGTACTTTCTAATAAGAAACAACTGGGATAAAAGTAACATTTCAAAGACACATTAAACTGTGGTCCGTCCTAAGACTCATGCTCTGGCACAGCATACTGCTTTAAAAAGAGCAACTGAAAGTTTTCCCTGCCAATTTTCCCTGCCATTTTTACATCAGCGAGTGAGTTCACTCAGTTTGTAGAGCATGTTTTGCACGTAGCAGGACACATCCACAGAGCAGCTCTGATGTGGCAGAGCAGCCAAACGAAGGTTTGAGGTGCTCTGAAGCTGCAATGCAGAAGGAAGGACACAAGGCAATTTCTTACAGCAAAGTCCATTGTCAGCTTAGACATGAAGACCCATTCTGAAATAAGTACGGTCTCAACACCATGGCAAGCCTCTTCAAAAGTATTACTGAAGAGCCTGGAAAAAAAGCCACAAGGCAACACTGGTTCCACATCAGGACTGGCATTTAGAATCAGCTGAAGTAGAATCTCCCACCTGAGGTGTCACCTTTGACACCTCTTTTAATATGTATATTGACTCCCATTCAGAAAGATGATACGGAAGGACTCTTCTTTCTCTCTTTAGGTTATCTACAGAAGGTGCAAACTTTCAACATCCAGCTTCAATGCATCAAAGATAACAGAAATGGATAAAGGAACAAATAATGGCTGTACATTTCACACCACAGAAGTCAGGTTACAACTAATTTTGCAGAAACTTTTGCAAGCCCATTACAAACACAATGATCAGTTTTACAGGGGAGTTTTGAATCCACATGTAATACAGCTACATGGATTTGTACATAATCAGATTTCATGCAGAAACACTAATGTTTGCAGATGGATTTCTTGTGGAAGGTAGACTGTCATAGTTTTAAGCCTCCTTGATTCAAAGAGTTGTCAACTGAGGAACCAAGGGGATTTCTAGCATCTATGAAGTAATGTTAAACTACAGATAATGATGGTTTTCCTGTAATTCCTCCATCAAGGCATAACACACTTCCACCCCACTTTCTTTCACATCTCTTCTGCTTCTGCAACTCCCTTTACTGTTTGTTCTCCTTTGGGATAGCAGCAAGGAAGCATTTGAAATGGGCATAGAGGTAAAATGATCAGTGGAGGAAGAGGTGACATGGATGAGCAATCTGACAGGAATCATAGTATTTTTCCTATATGTATGCAAGGTATACATAAACTTATAAGACTTTTAGTTCTCTCATGTTTGGTGTGGGAAACAAGGAAAGGAACTAACTACTTCTGGACACTGGAGAGCCAGGTGCCTTGAAAGAGGAGGACAGGAGGAAGAAGCACATGCGTATTCTTACTACTGCCTTTGCCTGTACCCATGGATTTCAGTTAAAAAAAAAAAAAAGAGAGAGAGAGAAAGAATTAGGATTTGTGAGATAAAAGGCCTAGTGAAACACAGCTCTGATAGCTAATATGTGGGAAGAGGAGGTTTGCTGTGTGAAGGAAGAAGCCTTTAATTGTTGCCAAGGGAGAAGGAAACAAAAATCTTCAGCATTTTCAGTCTGCAAGGATTAGCTTGTAACTAATTTATAGTCTGACAGTTTATCAGAACTAGAGTGCGTTTCCAAAGCAGAGAAGTAAGAGAGCACATGGGTATTTGTAATAGATCAGCTGTTGTAAGAAATCAGTTATTTTTGCTTTAGGATATCACTTTAAGTAAAACAAATCTTTGTGTTGTAAGTATTTAGTGTTACGATGATGAAAATGCTAATTATGTTTATTAACAGAATACAGCACCCTGGGCTTATCACAGAGTTCTTTATGTCATATTTTGATGATAAAAAAATTATTTTAATTACTTAGAAATGGTATTAAAGGACAGCTTTTGGGAATTGTTCCCCAAAGTAACATTGCAAATGATGATTTTCATTTTGTTTCTGCCATGCAGGTAAATGAAAGAGTTTCTCTTTCATTGTAATAGCCTTTATTTTTGCAGTCAAATTTCCTAACACATATTTGACTTGCATGAACTTGCCTGAACTGATTTCCACGTAATATCATTAGTAACATTAAAACTTTCTTGAATGTTTAGAGAGCTGAACCTAATAAATCCAACACAGAAACAATGAAATAGAATACTTGGAAATTCTTACAGTCAAGGTGACATGATTACTACTATTTTCAAACAGAACATCTCCGAAAGGTTTGAGGAGCTTCACACACATACCCTCATACACACACACACTCTATACTTCGCTCATCACTGAGGCAAGGGAACAGCTATCTGTCCTTTTTCCATGGTTTGGAAGCAAGAGAGGTAGATGTATACAGCAGGAAACATCTTTTCAGCATAACATGGGAAAGCAGGTGATGTAGCAGCGGGAAGAATTTACCTCCTCCAGCTCAGTAAAGGAGGATGGGGCAGCCTAAGTTGTCTGCACAATGTGAAGGTCTTAAGCCTGTCTCTCACCAAAATCAGTGAGGGAGGGGAAGGCTTTTGTTTCCTGTCTAACATACAGAAGCGAGGGAGGTTGGATTCTCCCACTTGCTAGCCTGCCAAGCAGCGAAAAATTAGAGCCCCACAGGAAGACTGGTTTGTCATGTGCTGTTAGCAGAGGCTTGCAAGGCAGCCCGCCTGCTGCCACTGTCATGCTGGTGCTGTTATATGGAAGAGCTGCTAGAGAAGACACCCCACTTCTGGGCTGTTTATTGAGTCCTTGGGAACAAGAAGCGTGGTGTGTTCAGATGGGCTGGAGTAGGCTGTGGGAATGGGAAACGTGATGGATTTGGGGGCAGGGAGAATGTGAAGCTGCTGGATTTTCTGAGAAAGTGTGCATGAAATCAATGGGCTGTTGGGGAGGGGGAAAGGAAGAATTTGTAATTCATATATTTGTTCTCTGATAGGGAAATATAATACTAGTGGATTTGCTTTTGAGAGAAAAAAAAAATACTATTTGAGAAGAAGGTTACTTGCGTGACCAGAAAATGATTGAGGGAACCCCATTTTAAAAGAACCGGGTGCCTAAGCCTGAATTAATGAACTAGGAACTGCTGTTGAAACAATGCAAGGAATTTCCGAAGGAAAGAGAGGGGACCTTGGAAAAGCAAGAAGGTAGGAAAAAATATCAATTTGACAATCAAGTTCAAAACAGATCAGAGATATTTTTGCTGGTTTGTTGCCTCTCCCTTTTTTAAAAAAATCCTTTTCCTCAGAAATAAATGTTTAAGTGGAAATATATGTAATTATAGCCCTGTCAGTTCTTTGTTTTGGAAGGGAGGAGAGGAGGACTGGATTTTGTTTACTTTTAGAAAGAAAATACACCAAAACTGAAAACTGACAAACAGGCTGTTTCTTCGCTTTTCAGATATGTGACTATAGACAACATCTAGGCTGAGATCTCACAAATTTTCACAGTTTTCCACAGTTTTTCCAGTTTGCTTTTGACACCTGAGAGTTCTTAATAGCTCTAAATGAAGAAGAGAAAGTAACAGAAATATGTGAATTATTTAAAATAAAAAAACAGAAAGCTTTGGCCAGCTCAAATTCCAAAGTGTCTGTTCTTCTGCATTATTATAACTGCTATTTAAATGATACTGTCATTATAATGTCTTTGTTCTTGCTCAGAGTGAATTAGGAGAGAGAATTTCACTGATGCTGGCTGCAGTTAAGCAAAAATTTCACTTTTCACTTTACTCATTGTCTCAATGTTCGTATGAGTTCTACCCAAACTCTCTCTGGCCAAAAAGAGCCTTTTCCTTGGTTTTGTCTAACATTCAGATCCTCAAAAAGTTTCTTTTATAGCAAGACCTTCTTTTCGGACCCATTTATTTCTAGAAAGCCTGAACAAAGCAGTTTGTATTTTGTAGGAAGATATGTGATAGTGCATAAACAGCAGCAGGCTTTCTAGTTTGATTTTGATGTCTGTTATTGTCATCTCTATTCATAATCTCGAAACCCTTTTTCAATTTCAGCTAGATCTGACAGATTACTTCAGTTTTCAGAGACACTAAAATGCACATTTCAATAAATTGGTGTCTGAGACAGAAGAAGATCCAAAGCAGAGAAAACCTGAAGCAGAAGCTGAGGTATGCAACATAGCAGCAAGGCGATATTAGTGCTCTAGTCTTGAAACAAGATTTGTCCAGAATTTATTGTTCAGAGGAGACCTCAACCACAAAACCTGGAGCTCTAGGGAATCAGGCTTCAGGCATTCTGCTGATCATGGACTGATTAATGTTCCTAGGGAAAAAGATGACTTGTGACTAAAGTATTTTTTGTAGATACATACATTTTTTCATTCTTTCCTTTGAAGAGAATTTAAACTTTTACTGTAAAACCTTAATAGTAAGTGAATAAAATGTTTTTCCTGAATTTTCTAGAAAAGACTGGAAATTGCATGCATCCATTCACCTCTCTCTGAAGTCCTACTGTTGATTCATCTACTTAATGATCCCATACTATTTTCTTTTTATTTAGGAATGATAGGTAAAGGAGTTATTGATTCCTTTTATTAAATAAAAATTCCGAAGTTGCCAGAAAGTTGCCAGAAGGAAGTAATTTGAACCAGGGGTCACTTTATTGCCACCGTTTGTAATAAGAGACTGTGTTAATAATAACTTTGGAGTAGTGAAACTGCATCTAATTTTATGTGGCAACTTTTTTTTTTTTTCTCTCTTTCCATTATTATAAACTGATGTTGAATTCCTCTTTTGGATTGGAACATTTAATCTTTTGAAGTCAGAAATTGCTCTTTTCTTTAATTCAAGAATTCAGAGAAACACCCCAATGAGAAGAAAAATATGAAGAAGAGTAAGTGCTATACCTTGATAGGCACAGTAAAGGGGACAAATACAAGACGTGGAACAACTGACTAGACAATAAACCTATAAAACACAATTTGAATGTGAGTTAGCAGATTTATGCTGCTGCTGCTGCAGAAAGAATACTCATCAGGCTGTATAAATGGGGGTGTGCTATATAAGGTACTGGAAGTAATACTACTTCTCAACATGAATAAAGCCTCATCTGGGGTACTATGTCCAGCTAAGGGCAGATAAACAGTTCGAGAAACGCCTATATCAGTTGGCAAGAATCCAGAGGTGAGCAACAAGAATTATTAGAGGTCCAGAAAACATGACTTGTGAGAAAAAATTGGAAGAGTTAGGTTTGTTTAGTCTAGGGAAGGGAAGAATGTGGAGGGACATGATAATAGCCACTATGAACAGGACAAGATATGATGTGTTTGAATTGCCTTCACAGAATTAGGGTAAGCATTAGTAAAAAAGGCTTTTTAAGGGCAAGATAGTGAAGTGCTAGATTAGCTTGCTTCAGGAAGTTGTGGAGTCTTTCACTGGAGATTTAAAGAACAATTTAGACAAACATTTGCCAGGTGAGTTATGAGACTGAAGTTTGCTTATATGTAATCCTGCCTAGGATAGGAGAATGGATGGGATGACCTCTAAAAGTTTATGGCAGCCTATTTTTTATCTCAATTACACTAACAAGTAAGTGATTTTTTTACAATTGTTTAAAATAATATTTTTTAACTTTTAAAATATTTTTTAAAGTGAAAGAGGCCTAATCCTCTGTTTCCTCACGCACAGTATTCCCACTTACATGCACATATGTGCATGCAAGCCATCATTATCCTGGCTGATTATTATTGTGACTATTCACTTTTTTAGAGATTTTATGTCCAGAAACAAGTGACTTCAAAGTTTATATTAGATTTAGAGTTCTCCCTTCATAGTAACTATGAACTGTGCAAGCTGTGGGTTTTTTTAAATATGTATTAATTATTATTATTTTAAATGAATGCTTCTATTAATAACTGGCTTAGTGAGCTTTAGTAAGCTTTAAAGTATAATAGCTTTGTAAGTCTGATATATTTTTACTCCAGATAGCTGCATATGGGGTATGTTCTGGGTTGCACCTTCTAACATGAGAAGAACAAAAAATTCTGTTACTGTTTTTTACTCTTTTTAACTGTGCAGAATAAATATAGAAAAAAAGATAGGTGATCTGGACTTTGGCTGGAATCTCCCTTCCCTTTCATCAGTTTTAAATTTGCATTCCTTATGCCAGTGCTTTCTGGTATATCCCTTTTGCATTCACCTCAAAAATCCACAGATCTACTATTTCCAGTCCATCTTGCAGATGCCCCTTTTTAAGTGTCAAAGTAGAGTGTTGACTGGGTGCCTTCCAAGCAATAGAATGTCACATGCAGCAAGAGGAGGAGAGACAGCTGAGAACAGCATCTTTGGAGCAGCCACAGAATGGGCACATTGCTTTAATTTTATTTTTTGGACTATTTTAGGCAGCCAAGTGCACAATAATTGCATAGAAGACAAGTTACATGGCCTTCTCTGCTATCTTAAATGTGACAGCAACTACTAACAATGATGGAAACACTTTGTAAGACTCTTTCAGGAGGATGATGCAGCGTAATCTGCTTTGAACATTAGATTTCACTTTTGTTTCTAACAATCAGAAATTGAACTGAAACTTGAAGAATAAGCTTAATGCTCTGAGGAGAAACAGAAGCAAGTGTAACAGGAAAATATACTACCTTCTTAACCCCACAGGCATAGCTGGAAAAAAAACACAATGGGTTACTGAAATTAAAAAAATCATCTATTTGGGTCTGTCAAACCATGAAATTTAAAGCTAAACATAGGTTTTGAAAAGTCTTAAATTATTCCATTTAGACTGATAATTTAGTTGGATTGAGATGAAAATAGTATTTAAATTTTTTGGAGGAGAGGGGTTTTTCACTGTGTATGTAACATAGAGAGAATCAACATGTAGGCAACAAGATTGTAATCAACTATAAAACCAGCATCTGTATCAGGCCAGTGTGTTTCAGTACCTAATAGAGTAACAAGTGTCAGTTTTCCAGGTGCACATTTTAAAGATGTGCTGCCTGGAAAAATCATCTCTGTCAGCTCAGAAATAGAGTTATTATTTAGTGGAACATGTTCTGCCAGTAATGGATATTCTCATCCTTTACCTGTTATGGCAAAGTTCATCCTGATGCAAAAGAGTTGTTTACTTTTTTTACTAGCTTTTAGTGCATTGGATGAAGTTTGTCTTATTTTACATGTACAAATATAGGGTTCATGGATCCTGCAGCTCTATTGTAAGAAAGTACTAATTATTGTGGTTGTGGAGGTATTTCAGTAGATTTAGAAATTAGTACTTCAACAAAGGCTGTTTGTTTTGGTTAGCATTGGTTTCAGTAGTATGTAAATAATTTAAAGTCTATTAATGAGGACAACAAGCTGATTTTGTAGTCCAGAGGTCACAGCAGTCATCCAGGTGGTCAAAAAAGACAAAGCAAGGGTCTGAACCACAGTCTTCCTTGATGGCACAGTTGTGCTGCCTGTCCCTCAATAAGTTGTGCAATAATAGGGCTGGTCTTTCTTATTTCTCCTAAGATGGAAATATTTTGTTCCAGTGTAGTTTTTGTTCCAATGTGCTTTTTCTTCCAAAAACAGCAGGACAAAACAAATGCTGAAGCCTCTAAGATGTTAATAAAGATTGAAATTCCTGTCTTCCAGGCAGCTCGGCTTGGTGCCTGTTGCCAGTTTTGGGAAAAACGCTCATACAGCTTCAGGAAATTAACAACAGGGAATAGCTTTACATTGGAAAGATACCCAACTATACAGCATCTCTGTGTGTGTATATGTAATCTGAAGACTTCTGTGATGTACTGTTCACCAAAAGCAAATTTCCACATTGAAAACACTGAAGACACAAAATATTGGCTTGTACTAACCAGTATTGATGTTGTTATGTTGTCTTGGGGTTTTGGTTAACCTTGCAAAAAATTTCATTGCCACTGTGTAAAAAAAAAAAAAAAAAGCAAATTACCATATTGTTAACATTGTCCATCTGGTTTTAAGTTCTCTACATGGAACTACAAAGTGACATCTAATTTATGATTTATTTTTATAAATTAAGGGCAGGCCCAACATGGCAGCCCTATATTGCCAATTACTGTGGAAACTGCTCAAACAAATAAATATTTGGATAAGGATCTGGAATAAACTCCTCCATTAAAAAAAAAAAAATCACAAAAAAGATCATTAGAACAAAACATCCCAATGACTTCATCTGTTTGTTGTTAAATCTATATACTTCTCTGGAATTCTTCACTGCAAATCTACAAAGGAATACATGAAAAACTGTTGTTCTCCCACTTAACCTATAGCAAGCCGCCTTTAAAAATGATTCTTCTTATCTATTACATTCTGATCATATTTAGAACTTTTTATCAGAACTGTGTGGTAGGAAATGAACTGTGGGGGTTTTTAAACACTGAAATGTGAGGATGTGCAAGTACTACTTTGAATACAACATAATCCTGCACATGAACTTATCTCACTGAAATGAAACTCATAAAAGCATACCTGTACACATCCTTCCTGAATTCCATTTTAAATACCTATGTCACTTGTAATCCTGCTTGCTATGGCAAATCTTGCTTCTTCAAGAAAAAACATAGCATAACAAGAACCCAGTATCTTGCCGCTCTGAACTATTTCTTTCAGTCTTTACAAATACTGTGAATGGAAAAAATGAGAAAATGCATAGATGGCACATAAATTAAAACAGTACATTTTAATACTTATCAATGAATACAGAAATACAGGCATAATTTTACACAAACTGAAAGGGACACTCTGAAGTATTAGACTGACTGTTTCAGAACTCAAATTTTAAAAGCTATACTTGCTTTATGTGGTTTCAAATTAAGACACATGCTATTTAGTCTATTATCAGGTGACATTGAAGCCCACATCCAACATATTCTCTGACCAAGTTACTAATTATCTTTTCAGTGTTCAATATTTTTATTAGATCTATGTAGGTTTACTTTAGTACTATCACACACAGACACACAAATTTATTAACTATATCCCATTTACAGTTACAGCTTTTGAGCTTTTCTTGTTGTAAATAGAGCTTCCCAAGAAATGAGGTTCCCAGTCAATGTGCTATTTACCGCTTTATCTATGTTCATGTTTCTTATTTCTAGTTGCAAGTAAAAAAAGCTTCTTACAATGGCAATAGTGGCTGCAGAGCTCCTGACTTCATACAAACAGCATGAAATGTTCCAGTCTGTCAAGGAGCCTCCAACTGTTGTTCAAATGCATTCTATTTATAGTGAAGTCAACATAGTCCACTTTCACACAGGTTTTTATCTTAAGTTTGATCCCTGGTGTGGATTTTCTTGTAGTTAACAAGGGCTGGACTCATGATCCATGCTTCCCCTGAGTGAAGAACTGATATGGTCTCTTCCTGCTGTCCAACAGCTCTTTTTTACAAAATGTTCAAGGACTTGGCATTTTTGAGATTTCTGGTCCTCTGAAAAAGACTGTTGAGATTTAATCTTTGCTTTAAATGATTATTTATGTTTACAGGAGAAGGGGAAAGGGCAGAAAGAAAAATCAGATGCACAAAGAGAGACAGTCACAGGCATGCAGGCCCCAGGTGAACAATGATGTGTGGAGAACATCCAAAACCCGAACAGAGCCAATGGTGCACCCTGACCCAGTTACCCCCAGAGTTGTTGCAGAGTTGTTGCAGCTCCATATGAGGCCCACCAGATGAGTCAATGGGACATATTCTTCCTGGTCACCCTACAGACTGAGGGGATTAGAGGAGTATGTGAGTCGTCACGGGATGCCAGGAAGAGCATTTTTGGGATGGGGAGAAGGAGGAATCGAGGTGGTTTGAGATCTTTGGTAACTAGCACAGGAAAACAGATAGAAAAGATTATAAAACCATATGTCACATTTAAACAGGTAGCTGGTCAGTAAACTTGTCTGTTGGTACCCTGTTCCTCGTCATGATGTTCTGTCTCATCATAGTAAAGTCTGTTCCTGCCTATTTTCCTGAGTAAAGCACTTCATTCTGTGTGCACATGTGTATATGGAGGCCTAAGTACTAGCCACTGGAGAGGACACCACAAGACACAGGGTCTCATTTGTCTCTGGTGCTGGTAACAGGAGAAAGTGGAGTGTGCTGGCAACAGGAGAAAAGGCCTATTTTGTGGTTGTGTATGTTAGGTAAAGTATTGGAGTGACCATAAGTCTGGGCAAGATAATGAAGATATCAGAAGGCCTGAGAGGCAGCTCCTGGGAAGACTAGCTACTATATCTGGACAAGCTAGCAGAGAGATGTGTTGCATGTGTGTGCGTGTGTGTGTCTGTGTGTGTGTGTGTGTGTGTGTGTTACATGATGCAGCTGAAAGACAAGGGGACCCAAGGGTCAGCTACTGGATACACAGATTGTCCAAGGCCAGTTACTGAAGCAATATGTGGTGTGCCTGCCTGTATGTGTGTGTGTGTAAGCAGGTCTGAGTACAAACAGCTGGAGTGAGGCTGTAGATCTTAGGGCTTTGCTTGCCCAGGTACTAGTAAGTGTGAAAACTCAGGGATCCTACAACTGGCTATGGGATGGACTGGGTGTCTAGGATCAACTACCATAGGGATACACATATATTTTTCACTAATAAGTTTTCACCCTGATGAACAAGAGAGGGGAACAGGATCATAGAATCATTAAAGCTGGAAAAGAGCTTAAGATCTTCAACCGTTAACCTAACACTGGCAAGTATACCATGAAACCATGTCTCTAAACACCACATCTCCGTGTCTTTTTACATACCTTCAGGAATGGTGACAAAACCATTTACCTGGGCAACCTGTTCCATTCCTTGACAACTCTTTCAGTGAAGAAATTTTTCTAAATATCCAATAGAAACCTCCCCTGGTGCAATCCGAGGCCATTTCCTTCTGTCGTGTCACTTGTTATGTGGGAAAAGAGACAAACACCCACCTCAGTTCAACCTCTTTTCAGGTAGTTGTAAAGACTAATAAGGTTTCCCTTAAGACTCCTTTTCTGCTGCCTATACAACCCCAGATCCCTCAGCTACTGTACATAGGACCTGTGCTCCAAACCCTTCATGAGCTTCATTGCCCTCCCCTGAACTCTCTCCAGAACCTCAATGTCTTTCTTGTAGTGAGAGGCCCAAAACTGAACACAGGATTCAAGACACAGCCTCACCAGTTCTGAGTACACGGGGACAATCACTTCCCTAGTTCTGCTGGTCACACTACCCCTGATACAAGCCAGGATGCTGTTGGCCTTCTTGGCCACCTGGGCACACTGCTGGCTCATCTCAGCCAGCTGTTGATCAACACCCCTGGTCCTTTTCCTCCAGGCAGCTTTCGAGACACTCTTCCCCAAGCCTGTAGCATTGCATGGGGTTGTGGGGAAGCCGGCACTTGGCCTTGTTGAACTGCTAACATTTGGCCTCAGGCCATTGATCCAGCTGGTACAGATGCTTCTGTAGAGCATCCCTGCCCTCGAGCAGTTCAACACTACCACCCGATGTGGTGTAATCCGCAAACTTACTGAGGGTGCATTCGGTTCCCTCATCATTAACTCAAAAAGTTTGGGTGATTCTTGATTTTGTGCATATAACATATATAACATAACATATATAACATAACATACTCAGCAAACTACTGAAATTGGCTTAGGTTTAATGGTCTTTTATGTTAAGGTCTTTTATGTTCTCATTGCCACTAGGATTAATTGTAAAGGAACATACTGGATAATTAAAATGCTTCTATTTTTAACGTTATATTTTTATTAAAAAGCATAAATGTATATTTTTTAAATTGAGGTATTTTATCACATGAAATATGAAAGTTTATGAATTGATGTCTTTTTATTAAAAAGTACAAAATGGCAGAAACCCATAAATATCCATTTCTTCAATATATGAAGTATAGGAATGCATACAAGTCATCACAAATTAAAACTACAGAATATTAAACAGAGGTTCTCCTTCCCCTCTACTCTGCCCTGGTGAGACCGCATCTGGAATATTGTGTCCAGTTCTGGGCCCCTCAGTTCAAGAAGGACAGAGAGTTACTGGAGAGAGTCCAGTGTAGGGCAACAAAGATGGTTAAGGGAGTGGAGCATCTCCCTTATGAGGAAAGACTGAGGGAGCTGGGTCTCTTTAGTTTGGAGAAGAGGAGACTAAGGGGTGACCTTATCAGTGTTTATAAATATACAAAGGGGGAGTGTCACGAGGATGGAGCCAGGCTCTTCTCAGTGGCAAACAATGATAGGACAAGGTGTAATGGAATCAAGCTGGAACACAAGAGGTTCCACTTAAATGTTAGAAGAAACTTATTCTCAGTGAGGGTAACAACATTGGAACAGGCTGCCCAGGGAGATTGTGAAGTCTCCTTCTCTGGAGACATTCAAAACCCGTCTGGATGCCTTCCTGTGTAACCTCATCTAGGTCTTCCTGCTCCAGTGGGGGTATTGGACTAGATGACCTTTTGAGGTCCCTTGCAGTCCCTAGGTACTGTGATACTGTGATACTGTGATACTGTGATTAAACAAGGTAAATCATGCTAATTAACAGCTAAAATAGTAAAAACAATCCTTTCATCTTGTTTATTTATTTTATTAATTTATGGGGTAGCTATATCTGCAAGAGACTTGTGATCTGAGAAAACAGGACAGACCAGCAATCCTTCCCACAGAAGTAGTTCTAAAGGACATTCCAGAACTGGGACCTGTAAATACAAAATTTAAATTAAACGTATTACCAAAAATATTACAACATTAAAATTCAAACAAATAAATATGTTATATTTAGACCTAGATTGGGCAAAACACAAGACACAACACAGAATCCAAATATGAGAAAGATCTTCGGATGCACAAAACTAGAAAAGGACAGGAGTTAGTGGTGTAGGAGGTTGGTTTTATATTTATTTCTCCATCTTGGGGTCTGTGTTCTTTATTTTATTTAGAATTATTATTTAAAATAAATTATTGAAAGTGTGAGATGATAAGTATGCAGACAGAAACATTGAGGATATCAAAAACAATACTCACAAGCTGGAAATGAGGAAGGTTAAGGCAAAGGAATTCCTGATAAAACACTTAATCAAAGTGCAGGTCTGAGCTTAGGTATTGACAATGAAGGAAGAAAGAGTGAACAGAATATCTTAGAGTAACTGTGATACTGTAACAAACTTGGTGCCAGTGGGGGTGTCTTCTGCCTTCAATGCTGAATAGGGGTGGGACTCCTCTGTAGGAGATTCCGCAGAAGTGGTGTTCATAGTCTGGGTAGCTCTCCCTCCAATATCTAAGGGTGGATGGAGAGTAACTTGCATTGCACAGTCCCAGAGCATATCTTACATCTTCACAAAGCCCCAAAGTTACAATTAAGACAAAGTGGATCCACTCCATCTCCCATTTAGGTACTACGAGTAGAGGGAGACTCTCCATTCATAAGACTTTTAGCATCAACCTATATTTTTAAATACACCTCTGCAGTCATTTTAAATTTGCAGGTGTCTTTAGGTACCACAAGGTACTTTAATCCATGTCACACAGCAGATATCAGTACAATCAGGAACAGACTGCAGATTTACTGGTAGGACCACACAGAATTAAACTCAGGATAGATGGCTGAAATATCAGGCACCAAAGAATGAAATCAGAAGATCAAATGTGTGTTTCTGAATGCCTTGGGAAATAAAATGGTTTGCTTTGGTTTTGGCTTGGTTTGGGTTTTTGTTTTGGTTTGTTTTCACAGCACTTCAATCCCATAATCACCTTTTTGTTTTCAGTGCTTGATGCTATTTGGTTTCAGTTTGTGGTTTTGTTATTGTTCTTTTAAATGAAGAAATATATACTAAATGAGTTGGGGAGTGTACTTGACCTCTAGCATTTCATGAAAGGGCTTGTTATGTTTACCACTTTTAAATGAAAAACAACTTTGACTGAAGCAGCAAAAGAAAAGACTAGAAGGAACAAGGCAGCTGGATGATAAGTTTTTTCCTAATGGCAAACCCTTTTCAAGGTTGGCCTAGATTATGGGACCTAACATCTAAGCAGACATTTGGCAGAGATCTACATTCACCGGAAACTGAGTGGTTCACAGCCATGACATGTCTCTGAGGCAAATGTCCTGGTCTGTTTTCTCTATATTCTCAAGCACATCTTGACTAATGTGTCAACCTATCTACTACCAACCTACTTATGCAGTTAACTATTCCACTTCTGAATACCCAGAGGCAACAGTCCATTATGCTGTATATACCAGCCCTGAAGATGCAACACAAAGATAAAAAATAATGGAAGTTAGAAAAGAGGCAACACTCTAGAGCAGGTAGACTTGGGACTTTGCTTCCATTCCTAAAAAGGAGCCCCAAGTGAAACACCAGCCTACGTGTAAGTTTTGAACGCACCAAAGCAAAGGTATGTTTGGCTCAAAGGCACTATTTTCCAGATTTTGCTTGTAGAGATTCCACACAGGGCTCAGCTTTGCTTGATGTCTCCCTGTAGATTACATAAAACTCAAAAGTCTATGAAAGAAAGAAATAGTTCAAACCACAGTGCTTCATCTGCCTTCACAAACCTTCCAGAGAATGGCCAACCTCAAGGTCCATGTTTGTTTGAACCAAAGCCCTGGTGCAATGTAATGATACGACTTAGATTAAACTATTTAACTGGATCGGGAAAGGTCCAGATCAAGAGAATTTAATGATCATTTTATGAACAGTGTGAAAAAAAAAATCCAATAAAGCAGCTGCATAAGCTTGGAACTCCAAACTGGTCCAGTAGCTTGCATGTTGCTTGTTCAGTCGATTGATTGGTAGGACTGAACATGTATGTGATAGAAAATACTTTTGTTACTGAGGTCAAAGCTAAGGCAATGACAAGTCTGCCCAGTTGCCTGTGGCAAGATTCCAGACAGCAAACATAATGGTGAGAATAATACTGTGGTTCTGTGTGACACTGTTGTGGGAGGGCCCTTGAGTTTTTGTGTGTGTCGGATTTTCTACTTAGTGCTGTCACTGAGACATTGCAGCACTTGAAACAAAAAGTCTTAGAATTTTAATTCTAACTCAAATCCCCAGACTTATGTAATATCTTTGATCCCATAAGATCCCTACAGTCTTTACAAACAGAGCAAGATCATGTTTGGAAAGAAGTATGTGAATCTTGCAGCATTTTTTTTGGACAAATGTAGCCTTTTGCATGTTGTTTTTTATGGTTCTCCTTATTTGCACATAATTGTTCAGTGAACATGTTGAAAATTCTTTTAATCATTTACTTACCAGCAAAATCTCTACTTAGAGGTGTGTTTAAGTGTTTGGTGTTATCTTTTTTTTTTTTTCTGTTGTGCAACGGGGCACTTAATTTACCCAGTTGGACAATTAAAACTTTATAAGCAGGAAAATAAATAAATTTCAAAAGAACAATACATATATCCACTGATATATATCTGAACAATTAAATGTATGTCTCTTCCTTTCTTTCTCTCTTTCTTTCTTTGAACAGATGATTGCTCCTACAATGGTTTATCAAAATATAACTTTTAAAATATCACAGTATCACAGTATGCTAGGGATTGCAAGGGACCTCAAAAGATCATCTAATCCAATCTCCCTGCCAGAGCAGAAACACCTAGATGAGGTTACATAGGAAGGCGTCCAGGCGAGTTTTGAATATCTCCAGTGAAGGAGACTCCACGACCTCCCTGGGCAGCCTGTTCCAGTGCTCTGTCACCCTCACTGAGAAGAAGTTTCTTCTAAAATTTGAGTGGAACCTCTTGTGTTCCAGCTTGATTCCATTACACCTTGTCCTATCATTGTTTGCCACTGAGAAGAGCCTTGCTCCATCCTCGTGACACTCCCCCTTTGACTTGACTAGTATGCTGCAGTATTCGCCCAACTGTAGGTACAAACATTATCCTCAAGTTTTAAGTGGCAACTCGTAGTCATCTGTCAGTGAGTAACTCTCGTTATTGTTCCTAACATTATTATCCAGTAATTTGCAGAAATGTAATACTCCGTAATATTGAGAATGCCAAGTAATCTGAGCAGGTATAATGCAATTCACTACACTGAAATCCTAAATCTCTTGCTAGCAGCAGACTTTTAGTGATCATAAGTGATCAGCATGTTTATTAACTCATCAAAGAATTGCCACTGAGATTTCTCACCCACACACGTGGGATGACTCTGAAAAAAGGCACCAAGTCAAATTTCCCCTTAGTCCCCACCATCTCTCCTGTGGTCATTTGCTGCTTACCTTGTGACATTTCCTGTGAATGAACCACAAATCTTGACACTCTCTAGCGCTTCAGTTGTTTTTCTTACTGGAGCAGTATTTTAGTGATTAAAAGGCCTCCATTTTTCTCTCCAACATGGCCATCATGTCAGTGTGCAGAGTAGGTGCCACCAGAATAAAATGCGCTTTGTTTCCAATTAATTAAATATTATCAATAAGCATAGGTGCTAGAGTAGAGGTGTTTGTTATTTGAAATTTTATCTGATTATCTAACGTTTTTAAATCTCTGTTATGGCTCTACATCTAATCTAGCCAAAAAAAGCTATCTGTTTCACAGGGGCATTTGTAATGATTTTGAAAACTAAGGTGACTCCCAATCTGCCTGCCATATCTGTAATATTTCCCAGGTTTGCATTTTGGAAACCTTCGAAATGAAGAAAAAGATCCACCAAATGTGTATGCACAACAGTATAATACCATTGTATATATTCAATTATAATATATATATATCTGCAATATATGTGTGACAAACTCTCCTGGACCAAAGTAGGCTTAGATTTTCCTCATTTAGACTTTCTGCTCTTACAGTGTCTTTGCTGTCTCTATTTCCCATTTACTGTACCACGTCACATGTTTTGATGCCCATAGCTGGGCACTGCTTAATGAATTTCGGACTGATTCACACCACCAGTTTCAGCGGAATTATACTGAGAATGACTTTGACCCATTAGTTTTAAATAGTGCTTTTGTAGGAATTGTGCAGCTTGGAGAATACATCTGTGTCCAATTATGAATTCCACTTGGGTTAGAGAATATCGGTTTAGATGTTGCAATTACTGTGAACTAAAACATTCATTGAGCAGCATGAAACTGTCAGGTCTCAAAGTCTTGTGGCTGGAATGGTGCCCCATGAACCTCAAGTTATGCTGGTACAACATTGGGTACTGCCACTAGTTGCACTAACTGTTGCTGTCCACCCTTGCCCACTCATCCACAGAAGGAGCTGCAGAAAACAAAGTGCTACAGTGTGGGGGGAAAAATGGCATTGCAATAGGCTTTAAAAATGGCAAATGTTCTTCAGCTACAAGTACTGAACTGTTATCAAATGCTGGAGAGTGAACGGAAAAGGGAAGTTTGCTTTTTGTCTTGAAGATACTGATCAAAATCCACAGGCCATTAGGAGTTTAAAGAACTGCAAAAAAGGGCAGAAATGCTCTTTAAAAAGAGCATTTAGAGTTTTGCTGTATCTTCCTACACTCCCTTCATAACTCTCTTCAGGGATTCTAGGAACGGTATGCTATATGTGTGTGAGGATATGTGGATCTAGCCCTCCATTTAAGAAATACTTATCTTCGTTATTTTAACTGGCACACAATTGTTAAAGAAAGTAACTAGAAAAAAGCAGAGTCAATTTGGCTAGTGGACCACTGTTAGAAGGAATTATATAAGTAACCAGTTCAGTAAGCCCAGGTAACTGAGTCTGGCATAGAAGTCTCAAATACAGGAGTGACATCAGAGACAAGAACTGTATTGATAAGTGTGATATGGTGGTCGTTAGCCTGCTCCAGGGAACTTACTAGACCAGTAGGTTTCTGGACTTTTCCCAAAAGAGAGTAAGAGTGACTGACACTTGGCAAACTTTGCCTTTTTCAGATAGATCCTAGAGATCACTCTTCTGACCAAAAAAAACCACCAAAACCAAAACCAAAACCCTGGGTGGTGGCAGTAAGATATTGCAGTGTCACCTCCCTGCTCATAGTGATTTTTCAGCAAACCATAATCCCTTCCCCAGTACAACTTACTTCACAGTCTCACGAAGTGTATACTACAGCTTCTACCTAAAGTTTTTGCACCTTTCTGCCAGGTCCTTTTTGTCTTTACATGCATAAGGAAGCCGTGGTAGAATCTTTATCCTATATGTATGCATCTTCAGATCCTGCCTCAGTGCCAATGGCAGGAGCACCAGTAAAGCTTGCCAAGTTTCTTTGCCAGTAACTCCCAGATACCAAGTCAAGTGAGATTGCTGATGAGTGACTTACAAAATCTTAATCTGGTCTCTGACACGAACACACTGTGTGGCTTTAGGCAAGTCTCAACACCTTTCTGCTGCTACCTTCCCATGGCTAAAGTGTTTATTTGTCTGTTACGCCAGATTTTTTTTTTAGGAAGATTTCATTATTCAGCACATTCAAAGAACATAGCGCTTTCCTTTCTGGTCCAGGGAGCCAGAATAAATTAGGCCACCAGAAGTGAGAGCGTTTGAATACAAATGATTATTCATTGCCTCCTTGCAAAAACTATTCACTCTGTCTTCCTGTGAGATAATCTGAGGTACTTACTGTCATAATCCTCTTGTCTAAATTCGTGTTATAATGGATGGTGGGGAAGTTACCTTTCTGGGCTAATGAACCATGCTGAATTAATCATTTCTGTTAGGATTATCAAATGCAGTTAAACTCCTAATACTGATTAATAACTTAGATATCTGCCATTCTTAGGTATTTTTAAAAATCTCAGAAGATTAAGGGACTTTATGTCTAGGATCACTTTAGGTTTTACATCAGATCAAAAACTACATAAACAAATCAATGCAATGCAAACAAGAGAAGAAACTACCAACAGAGGAACAATGTAAGAATCCATTGCTGAGCACAGTTTAATCATTTAAAAGGAATTGCTCCGCTTGGAAAAAATAATAATTTGGCATATGATCTGGGCTGTAAAATCTCGCAGCTGGCACAGGTAATAAGAACATGGCACCCTAAACATCCTTCACCAAGCACTACTCGTATTGCAGAGGACTTAAAATAAGAATAGGCAAAACCCCCAAAATATGACTTACCAGAAGAAGATCAAAGATACCACCAGTTCTTTAATTCTTGCAATAACAGAGAATTTGTAGATGAAACTGCATAGATGCAGTGTAAGAACCAAGGATAGTGTGTGTATTTATGCATAAGAAATGTTAAATCAAGAAACATATCACTTATAACAGAAACATTGGCTGGCCTAGGAATGAAAGCTCTGCAGATGGACTATATCAGGTTTGTGCCCTAGAACACACCATTTTTGAAACACTACAATGGACAAGGCAGATGTTGACCACATATACAGTAGCAAAAAGCAATATCTGCAAAGAGAAACGTCTGAGATTTTTAAACCAGTAAAAATGACCAAAAAAATCAGAAAATCATGATGTAGCAAACAGAAAGCATAAGGGATACACAGACAATACACTGTAAAAAATATGAAGTCATGAACGTACAGGCTAATTTAGGAAATTATATCATAGAATCATGGAAAGGTTTAGGTTGCAAGTGACCTTAAAGATTACCTAGTTCCAACCCTCCTGCCATGGGCAGGGACACCTTCCACTAGATAAGATTGCTCAAAGTCCCATCCAGCCTGGGCTTGAATACTTCCAGAGATGTGACATCCACAACTTCTCTGGGCAGTTTATTCCAGTGCATCACCACCCTCATGGTGAAAAACTTCTTCCTTATGTCTAATATAAATCTACACTCTTTCAGTTTAAAGCCATTACCCCTTCTCCTACCACTTCATCCCCTTGCAAAAAGTCCCTCTCCAGCTTTCATGTAGGTCTCCTTTAGGTACTGGAAGGCTGCTCTAAGGTCTCCCCAGAGCCTCTCTTCTCCAGGCTGAACAACCCCAACTCTCTCAGCCTGTATTCATAGGATAGGTGCTCCAATCCTCCTCTAGACTAGCTCCAACATGTCCATGTCCTTCTTATGTTGGGGACCCCAGAGCTGAACACAGTACTAGTGAAGTCTCACAAGAGCAGTGTAGAGGGAGAGAATCACATCCCTTTACCTGCTGGTGACACTTTTGATACAGCTCAGGATACAATTGGCTTTCTGGGCTGCAATCACACATTGCTGGATCATTTTAAACTTCTCATCACCAACACCCCCAAGTCCTTCTCCTCAGGGCTGCTCTCAATTCATTATCTGCTCAGTTTGTATTTGTGCTTGGGATTTCCCCAACCTATGTGCAGGACCTTGTACTTGGTTTTGATGAACTTCATGAGGTTTGCATGGGCTCACTTATCAAGCCTGTCAAGGTCCATCTGGATGCATCCCTTCCCTCCAACATGTCAACTGTACCACACAGCTTGGTGTCATCACCAGACTTGCTGAGGGTGCACTCAGTCCCACTGTCCATGTCACTGATGAAGATGCTAAACAGTGCCGGTCCCAGTACTGACCCATGAGTAACACCACTCGTCACCGGTATCCATTTGGACATCTAGCCATTGACTACAACTCTTAGAATTTGACCACCCATCCAATTCTTTATCCACCAAGTCATCCATCTGTCAAATCCTTGTCTCTTCAATATAGAGACAAGGATGTTGCGTGGAACAGTGTCAAATGCTTTGCACTACTCCAGGTAGATGACATCAGTTGCTCTTCCCTTACCTGACAATGCTGTAACCCTGTCATAGAAGGCCACCAAATTTTTCAGGTATGATCTGCTCTTAGTGAAGCCATGTTGACTGCCACCAACCACCTCTTTATCTTCCATGTGCCTCAGCATAGTTTCCAGGAGGATCTGCTCCATGATTTTGCTGGGCACAGAGGTGAGACTGACTGGCCTGTGGTTCCTGAGGTCTTCCTTTTTTCCCTTTTTAAAAGTGGGGGTTATGTTTCCCCTTTTCCCATCAGTAAGAACATCACTGGACTGCCAAGACTTCTCAGATACGGACAGTGGCTCAGCAACTTCATCTGCCAGTTCCCTGAGGACCCGCGGATGCATCTCATTGGTTTCCATGGACTTCTGCAGCTTCAGGTTCCTTAGATTGTCTCAAACCTGATCTTCTCCTATAGTGAGTGGTTCTTCATTCTTCTAGTCCCTGCCTTTGCGTTCTGCAACTTGGGTGGTGTGCCTAGAGCACTTGACTCTGAAGACTGAGGCAAAAAAGTCTTTGAGTACCTCAGCCTTCTCCATATCCCACGTAACTAGACCTCCTATTTCCTTCCAGAGAGGACCCACATTTTCGCTAGTCTTTCTTTTATCACTGAGGTACCCATAGAAGCTTTTCTTGTTGCCCTTGATGCCCTGGATTGCTTGTGCCCTGCTGTGCCCTCCCTCCAGCAGATAGTGGGGCAGTTGAAGTTCACCATGAAGACTAGGGCGTGTGAACATAAGGCTGCTCCCATCTGTCTATAGAGGGCATCATCCACTCGGTCTTCCTGGTCAGGAGGTCTGTAGCAGACCCTCACTATAATGTCACCTGTCCCTGCCCTCCCTTTAATCCTGACCCATAAGCTCTTGGTTGGCTTCTCAACCATTCCCAGGTAGAGGTCCATGCATTCCAGCTGATCGTTGATACATATGGTGACACCCTCTCCTCCACATCCCCTGTCTGTCCTTCCTAAGTATCATTCCATTCCAACAGTCCGGTCATAGAAGCCATTCCACCATGCCTCTGTGTTGCCAGTAAGATCACAGCCCTGCAGGCATGTACACATCTCTAACTCCTCTTGTTTATCCCTCATGCTACATGACTTCGCACAGGAGCATTTAAGCTGGACCTCCAATGAAACTGACTTACTGGCTGGAGTGGGTGGAATTCCTTTGTGCTGCTCTTCAGGTGTTCTTCTGCTGACCTGGTCAGACAATGTGACCTTTTTGTCTATATACTGTCACTACAGCTTCAGAAGCAACTGCATAATATGAAAGAACCAGAATGTTCAGAACAAAAGTGACATCATGCTTGGAGGACCTCTTTAAGGGTAGCTGAGAGGAGAAGATGTGACATTAATGCTGTTGCAAGGGCATCTCAGAAGGAAAGGGAATTATTCTCTGTTTCCAAAAACAGCCCAGAAACACATTTATCCTCTAACTAAGAAAGAAAAGGCAAAGCTAGGCATTAGTTAAATGGCTATAATAAATGGAGTAAATGGGTAACGGAATTGATTCCCTTTTCATTATTTTATTCTGCAACAATTCAAAACCAGACATATGAATATATTAAAAGATTAAAAGACAAGATAGTGAATAAACTTGCAAGATGACAAGATTCAAATTGTTTTACTGAAGAGTTATTTTGTTTTCTTTTAGGACTACCTCTGACAGCTTTTTCTAGTTGTGATGCCCTAATGTACAGTCCTTCAGACAGACACGAATCAATTTTACATCCACATTTCTGCAGAAACAGTTAAGTACCCTCTCAGCTAAGGGATGACAGAAAAGATCTGCCTATAGAAGAAAATGGCTATCCATTTTCTGCACCTCTTTGCAAGTGGTAATTAAATTGTGCAACACAGAATTAAAATTCATAGAATCACAGAAACTGGAGATAGAAAAGAGCTGCTAAGGTCATTTTTGTTCATGCCCTTCCTTCTGCCAAGTGCTTTGTCCAGCACTTTGTAGCCCATTTGAAATGCTCTCTACTTACCTAGTGCTTTTAAGGGACCTGCATTTGATTTATGCACAATAGAAAATTATACCTTTTCTCTAGAGATGGACAATTTGCCTCATTCAAGCAGTTGTGTAATCAATTTCATTTACCAATTACAGCTCTTCGTTAACATGTAGCCACCAGGGCACTTGGGAAAGCAGAAAGTTAATGAGATTGAGGATGGGATCAGGAGGGTCTCCTGAATGCCTTGTTTTCCCCTGACAGCCTAGTAAATCTTTAGTTAGCTGAGTGGTTCTGAAGGCGGAAGCAGGTTTAGAGGATTCATCTGAGGCTCATCACCATTCATCCAGCTGTGGATTAGACGGGTCTGCTGCTTTACAGGAGCAGATGGGGCTTGGCAGGGCAGAGAGGAGTGAACCGGTGAACTAAAATTATTGGAAGCTGCTGGGTGTTCACTGGGTGGGAACTGAGGTGGTTATCAGTCCTTGGTTTCAGAGTGGAGCAAATGCTCTCTGAAAAAGAAAATTTTGCTTTAACTTAACATGGCAGAAGTTGTGAATTCCACATCTCCCTGGAAATTATCCTGTTTCTAGCCTAAGCCTGCAAAACCTAAAGTGGCTTTGCTCTTACAGAAGCTTCTCCCATATCCCTGAGGCTTGAGTCTTACACTGTCTGTCTGAGGCTCCCCTTACCCCTTCCAGGGCTTTCAAAATGCTTCTCCCCAGGGACTGGAGAGTGTCCTGTACAAAAACCTAAATGTTTATCAAGTTTTTATTCAAATAGATATAAATCTTCTGTTCAAGACACAGGCCATAAATATAAAAGTAGGCTTTCCCTGGGGAAATGTTGCAACAGTCTGTGGTTGAATTTCTTTTGAAACAACTAGCACCGCCTGCAGTCAGAAGTAGGACACTGAACTAGGGGGGATACAAATGTGATCTGAAACAGACTTCCTAGGCCTGGCCAACCCCCCTTGCCTTGAATCTTGGCTCACCAGTTGCTTGACAAAGGTCCTGGGTTTTAAGTGTTGTCCAAAGCCTAATCCTTATATGGTCAAAACTGATGTTTCTGGTGACACACGTCAGTGACAATCCTGTGCAGCACCAGGGTCTCGTCTCCACCTCCCACTGAGTGCCCTGCAGAAACCTCTAAAGTGCCTCTGACTAGCGGGCATCCAGAGCTGAAGCAACTTGCTGTATCAGCCGGGCAGCATCCCACTTCAATAAACTCTGTGGTGAGACAAGTGCCGTGGGTATGTCGCTGAGCTGCACTGTTGCTGGTACACAGCTTGCAGGGCTAAGCTAGCTTCCCCTCCCAGCGGTGTGTGGTGACATCTACAAGAGGTAGCACACTCAGAGCCAACACTGATATTTCTGTGCTTCTCTTGTGCACCAGCAAGACTTCCAAAGTAACTGATGGGATGTTGCATTTGCTTTCAGTAAGATGAATATTTCGTATCATCCCTTAGGGGCCTTAAAAATACTCTTCAGATTACTCTAGAAATCCAGGAGTTTACCAATCCCATTTAAAATATGCTTTCTATTGGGTTCAAATGGCCCAAACACGGATTCATTCTGTTTCTACTTCTTTTTCAGAATACACATACTTACTAGTATGAGAGCTGGTATTACTCAAAAAAAAGGGGGAGCACAGATGAATAACTACACATTTCAGGAATGAATTAACTATAAATGTGGTTGCACTGCATAAATGAAAAGCCAAGCACAATGACCCTTGAGATGATGATGCAGAAGAATGATTCTTATAAATCTGATCTTTCTTCTTTTCTTTTTTTTTTGTCCAAATAAAATCAGCAAAACCAAAGAAAATTAATTTTAAAAAAAAATAGNTTTCTTCTTTTCTTTTTTTTTTGTCCAAATAAAATCAGCAAAACCAAAGAAAATAAATTTTAAAAAAAAATAGGTTGATGAAGCAAACTGTAAGCCCCCACAATCCAAGGAGATATGGTTGGTGAGCTGCTACACCACTTAGACACACAAAAGTCTATGGTACCAGGTAGGATCCAGTTCTGTTTAGTATCTTTAACAATGATCTAGACAAGGGGATCAAGTGCACCCTGAGTAAGGGTGCAGTTGACACCACATTGGGTGGTAATGTTGAACTGCTCAATGGTAGGAAGTCTTTACAGAGGGATCTGGGCCGACTAGATTGACGGGATGAGGCCTGTTGCTTGAGGTTCAACAGGCCAAGTGCTGGATCCTGCACTTGGGTCTCAACAACCCCATGCAATGCTACAGGCTTGGGGAAGAGTGTCTCGAAAGCTGCCTGGAGGAAAAGGACCAGGGGTGTTGATCAACAGCTGGCTGAGATGAGCCAGCAGTGTGCCCAGGTGGCCAAGAAGGCCAACAGCATCCTGGCTTGTATCAGGAGTAGTGTGACCAGCAGGACTAGGGAAGTGATCATCCCCCTGTACTCGGTGCTGGTGAGGCTGTGCCTTGAATCCTTTGTTCAGTTTTGGGCCTCTCACTACAAGAAAGACATTGAGGTTCTGGAGAGAGTTCAGGGGAGGGCAATGAAGCTCATGAAGGGTCTGTAGCACAGGTCCTATGCAAAATAGCTGAGGGATCTGGGGTTGTTGAGGTTTGAAGCAGCAGAAAAGGAAGCTTAAGGGAGACCTTATCAGTCTTTATAACTACCTGAAAAGAGGTTGAATTGAGGTGTGTGTTTGACTCTTTTCCCACATAACAAATGACAGGACAAGAGGATATGGCTTCAGGTTGCACCAGGGGAGGTTATATTGGATATTCAGAAAAACTGGAATGGAACAGGCTGCCCAGGTAAATGCTTTTGTCACCATTCCTGGAGGTATGTAAAAGACATGTAGATGTAGCGCTTAGAGACGTAGTTTCGTGGTGAACTGATGGTGTTAGGTTCGTGGTTGGACTTGATGGTCTTAAAGGTCTTTTCCAACTTTAGTGATTCTATGATTCTATGATTTCACTTCAGGTCTCAGCATTTTTTCACATATCATACATAACCTCTGGTATCCTAGTAGAATTTCCATCTGAAATTTATGTGCTCTTTTTTATGTTGGTTCAAGACTATTTAAAAATATGAGAGAATAAATATGAAAGAATAAAAGCTTTATTGTAGTCATATAGTAATGGCTGCCTAACTGGAAAAATTAAGGTAAATTTCAAAAGGAACTTTCAATGAAAACAGATAAAATTGCTGCCCAAGGTATTCATATGAAAGTTTTCTTCTCTTCAGATCTTGGAACACACAGAGAAGTCTTCTGAGGCAGAAACAAATCCATTTCCTATAGGAGAACCTCAAACTCCACCAGAACCACGCTCGTTCTTTTGAATTGCAGAAGGCCCACAAAAAAAATTATTATTTCTATCAGCTCTCTGAGCCTTCATGAAAAGCTCAGATTCATTCCAGGATCTTATGTCTGCTTTGGCTCTAGAGAAGCTGGAAGTAAAGGCCTCTTCGCAGGTATCGGAATGCCTTGAGATCAACAGCAGATGGGAACATCTTCTCACATTAAAGGTAATTCTCACACTAGTGAGTCTGATCCAAGTTTGAATTCTTCCCAGCTTTGCTTGTAAGAATACTGCAGAAACAGTGTACTTTTTAAGGTAGTATAAGTGTCCCATGTGCCTGGCCTGCAGCTTTTCGACGTTCTTTAATTTTATTCGACCTGAAAAGAAAATAACAAGAGTTATTGCAATAGTTCTTGTCTTTAGTTTCTATGAAAACTAGGTTAGCTGTAGTATATATCACTGCAGAAAGATGTGAGGATGACCACTTTCTTTATACTGACCACCTGCTTGGTCTTTATTTTGCGTGCAAGAATGTCACTCTGCTTCCAACGTAAGAAAAGAGAAGAACAGTTTGGGAAACCTCCAGCTCTCTGATGTTCTTGGATTTTCTGTCAATTTTAAATGAAATTCCTCTCTGGCATTCTCTTTCCAACTTGAAATATGATTATTTGGCATGCAGAGATGTTTGTTTAGTGCCTGAAGTCTAGCCAGTCTCAGCTTAAGGGGTGACTTGGATATTGTAGAAGGATTTATTTGGTACATTTTTTTCTTTCAAATAAATGACTATACATTTCCTCCACAGCTTAGAGAATGTGGTCCAAATTTTAAAATTGAGTACACAAGGGCAGGCACCTCAGTCCCTCATGAGAACAGTGTCATCCAGACAGGGAGCAAGCAAGGCTGTGAGAACAAGTGCAGCTCTGAGAGGAGTGTGGTGAAAGCGGCACCACCCTAACATTTGCTGGAAGGACTGTGACTCAGATGTACATCTGAGTCACAGTTTCTCCCTCCCTCTGGCCAGGGAAGGTACTGATGTTATACCAGTGCCTTGGAGACGTAAATGATAATATTCCCTCTGTGCTAAAGAAGCTGAAGAAACAAAAGGTTGCCCCTCATCACTGTTGGTGTGAACTTGCTCCAGGTAGTCTGATTAGGGATGAAAAGAAGTGGCATTACTAACATCAAAGAGAGCGCTAGAATCAGAAACTAGTCAGTGCAGGTTCACTCTGAATTCAGTGGAGGAGGACAGGTTCCTCCAGGTCACAGTTCAAGGAAGGAGCCTACAATAGAAGATACAAGTTTGTGTGGGAGTGGATATGTCTTACAACCACTGAAATGTCTTACTGTCCGCTAAAATGGACAGTCACATCACATTCTGTCTAGTAGTGGTTGAATCTTGTATGTCAATAATGATTGAAATCTGAGGATTAGTAGAGGCAAGCAGCAACTCCTACACATTCAAACAAGATTTAATCGCTTAAGAGAACATCTTGGCTAGAGTCAACAAATCAATATACAGCAATGTAGCTTAAATCTAAGGCACAGCCTACTGAAAGATGTGGTGTCTGTTAGTACATTGGTAAATTCTCCGTTTTAATGAGGTTTGGAAAATAATACCAGACATTTTATTAGTGTTGAGAATGCCTAGGAAAGCATGCAGTCCATCCTTCTGCTCCTTCCTTAGCTTCCATTCATCTTCTCACTCCTATGACCTCATGTTTAAGTCTTCAGCTATCTATTTCTTTGAATGAAAATTTATGCCTGTGTTCTTGATTACCGTATCTGCAAAAACAAACTGTCTCGGTTCTTAATTACAAAGTAAAGGTTGATTTGTTTTGTAAAAAATAAGATACAATCCTTTCTTTCAGTTGCTTAAGTTACAGAAGCATCCCTTTGATGGTCACGTGTTTTACCATTTTTCCTGGTTTTCTGCACCTGGGATTCTATTTTCATCTTGAGTTTTCCTCCACTTTCTGGGATACTTTTTTGAATTGTAGAGTTGTGGTGTGAGATCCTTCCTGTTCACCAGCCTGGCAGTATCATATATTAGCCTGGTAATCAACACAGTGAGCAATTCAGATGGTTATTGTTCAGCACTACTTAAAATAGCAAAAGTCCATTTATAGTTGCCCCAGAATACATAGGAGATATATTTCCTCTGCTGCTTGACAGATTAGTAATCACATCCAATTAATTTCCTGAGATACTGATTTTTAGTGCTTTGGCCACTAGCAGACTAAATTCCTTTCAGCAACTGAGTACAAAAATATAATGGTTTCCGCATCACCAAAGTTTTACTGACACAGAATAACAACAACTCTTGAAATGAAATATTCTGACAGTGGTTAATGACAGCCTTACTGCATGAATAAAATACAGTATCTGAAGCTTCCCTTGGCTTGCACAATTTTCACTCCTTTGCTGCTGCAGTGACTACGAATGGTCTGATATTACTCAGGAAATGTGAAAGTGAGATTCAGAATTATGAAGTGAGACAGATCATGAGTATACACACATGTGTATACATACATTTGTATCAATTCTAAAATTATATATTTATTTCAAGCCACCCCCAATTGTCTGAGGACTTTTATAAAGGCTGGCAGAGACAGTGAAAACTTGGTAAAAAAATGAGAGAACAGGAGCCTGAGAATGAACCAGATCTGATTTACTAGTCATAGCAAAAGTGAAGAAAAATAAATAAGAAACACAGACATCTACCATGTTTTCTGCAGATTCTATATTCCTTCAGACTCAAAGTCAAACATCACCCTTATTTATAAGCATGAAGAGGTGATGTTTCATAGTCTGTAAATAAGAAGATATTATATTTTCCAAGCTTTCTAATATATTCATAGACCTGATTGTTCTGATTTATCTATTTATTCACCAGTTCCTAAATACTTTTAAAAGTTATTTTCATGTGTGCTATCTGAGCCCCAGTTTTGATGAGGAAAGAGGCTGGCCTCTATTCAGACTTCTCTAACATGTGCCAGGGATTTAGAACACACTTGATCATATAATGAAACAGATGATTCACTTTCTCAACCAGAAAAAGAACTAGTACTTGCTCTGATCTGATTTGGATAGTCCTAATCCCACTAAAATTTTTCCAGTTCGTATCTCAAAGTAAATGAGATCATTTGCATTTATCAAGTAAGTTCAGAAATGCTTCGAAAGGCAACAGAACAGAGAGTGGGAAGAGTGGAAATCACTGTAGTGATACAGTGTAACCATACCATTTTATAGCAAAACACATTTTGTTACTTCTGCTGGTTATTGTTTCAGATCAGGACCTTAGTGCTCTAGAGATTCCCCCCAGGTGTGGAAAACCCAAGCTGAATTTCACCATTCGCTCTACAGCATTTGACCCTTAACTGCAACTTCCCAGCAGAATACCTTTATCATCCAGCTGTATATAACTTTTCAAGGACAAGGAAAATACTCTTGGCAAAGTTATGCCAGTCTATAACAAAGAACTCAAGATTCACTGAGGTCAGATTGCCTTACTGATTATATTTTGCATTAGATAAAATGCGTAACAAGAAACCTAATATCGGCTAGCAAGGGAACTGAGAGCTCTCCTTTCCCAAGCAACTCACAGCCTATTGGCAAGACTATTGCTTTGTCTCCTTTCTTCTAGAACTATGAACCAGAATGGAACAGCTACTACAGGAGAGCCTTGGATGACCTTTCACTTCCCAGAAGTTACTTTATAGACTGGTGATCAAGGCATTCTCACAGAAAGTAGGAGAGGTAGTTTGAAACCCCTCAGGCAGAGTTACTGTATGCAGAGACACAAAGTACCACTGTAACTACATATTCATCCTCCAGCTGTCTTATTACAGGGAAGAGTAGACATTTATCAGGTTTGAATGAAAAGATGCTGTGTGAAGTCCTTAAACCAGAGCAGCTGCACATTTGTACCTATTCTTCTTGAGAAGGCTCAAGGGCTGTGAAGGAAAGCACCTTCTCCATCACTAGTGCCATCTGTGCTTGGATGTGACTTATAGCTTACCCCTTTCCAGGGCTTTTCCCTATATTCTAGGTTAGATGGCTTCCCAACCAAGTGAATTGGCTTTCAAGTGGAGTGATCCCACACCATAGCACTGAAATCCTTTCAGATATATTGTCTAGAGAATGTAGGTGACAGGAAATTATTGTGGCTCCCATTTTCAAGAGTTAATATAGATCTGCCAATAATATGTCCACCTTGAAAATTAATGTATTATGCAGAGATGTATAAAGAAGAAATAAAAAAATGTAAAGCACTCAGATACTACAGTGACAAAAGTGTCTAAGTAACAAGCATTGAAAAATATTTTCAAGAGAGCTTAATAACTAATTCATACCACAATTTACATGGCAAGGTTGGTCTCTCCTGTCTGTGATTTTTCTGCAAACCACCAAAATTTTACTTGAAATTGTCAGAGATGTTCGTCTTGAATCAAGATGCATGCATATATCACATTTCTGTCTAGACATGAAGATGACAATATGCTGTAACAAGCATGTATGTTTGTTTTTCTTCCATAATAAAGTTTTACAGTGTTCAAGGCTACATCTAACTAATAAAGAAAGGGAAGAGACAAAGTTTACGTATGGAATACACTTTGATTTAAAGTTTTAAAAGTTTGATTCCATTTACTGTTGCCATTTCAATAATGAAATAGATTGACTTTTGTCACTGTAAATTTGTTAAAAGATCCCTTCTGCTCTTAAAATATCCCTGTGATATAACAGTTCTTACATACCAAGAAGCATAATTTTCTGAACAGGAAAAGGAATATCATCTCTCACTGCATTGATAGTTTTCCAGACTACGCAATTTCTCAAGAAAGACTGAGTTCATATCACAGTGACTGCAAAAATATTGCACTGTTATTAAGTGCTACTTCCTCAGAAATGTCTCAGATTCCTCCAGTGGGAAGTGAACAGGCATTTCTCTTGATGACTCCCATATTTTTTTTTAATAAACTTTGAATGTTTCAGATATGTCATGGCATTCAAATGTTGTGTGGATCTGCTGTCCAGGAACTGCAAGTGTTTCACCCTGCTTAGCATGAGGACACAGTCATCGATGTGTGCAGGGGGAGGATCATGTTGAATCTTATAAGAAAATATTCATTGCAACAAAGCATGGTTTTAGATTCCTGTTCCTTTCAAAATTTGCACATTACTAGTCACCCTTCTACTACTGAATAGAACAGAGGAACCATTAGGCCTTACAGTTTGCTGGAAACAACATTAGCAGTGTTAGAAAGTCTAGAAAGCCTATGCAACTTAGATAAACAACTTTGTGGGCTGTGGAAACCATTTTAGGCTTTATAAATATACATATGTATGGGAAAATAAAATATTTACCAGTGGGCATTTGTGAAAGTAAATAGCACAAAGAATGTTGTCTTACAGTAAGTTTGCCTTTAGTACCTTACTTTTTTGCCTTTTATGCTCAATATTCTGTAACATTTTACACTGCCAAAGCTTTGTTTTTTTTCCAGACTGCTTGAATTTGTATGCCATATTTAAATGGTTAAACCTGTTTACATGGGACTGGAGAGGACCTGTGCTTGGACATAGCTACACAGTAAAACACAGTAAAATCTTAAATACAATCATTTATAAACACGAGCCTCAGATTTTCCTTTTAGTCTTGTCACATACAAGCAATAAATGAGAAAATGGGATTTCCTGGGGGAAAAACGTAGTCACTGACATTTAAAATGAAGAAGGATATCTAGCAAGCAGAAGGGAGGCACTCATACTATCCCACTCCATTACGCAGCTTGCTGTACTTACAGATTATTCTTTTTTATTAAATAAATCAACAGTTACTATCCTTCCAGGAAAGTGACCTCATTTCTCCTGTACCACTGTGATGAGCCTAATATAATGACTCAGATAGATGATGGATAGGGGCGAATTCTGAAGTCACTTGAACCTGAAGGTGGCAAGCATTAAAAGCAGGACTGAACATACTATAACAAAGGAGTCTTTTGGCCTCTTAGAAAGCAGAAAATGTCATCTCATGCACTCTTGTGCGATTTAGCAAAGGTGGATGTATTAATAGAAAGTGAAACCTCCTTCGGTGCTGAGAGTTTAGAGAAAGATTGGGGTTTAAAAGTTAGTACAGTTGATAGGTGACTGAACTGAAAACTCAGCTGCTAAGTTGAGCGTTTCCAGAGCTAAACCTGGGGATTTTAGACCTAATTGAAGATCTGTTTAACAAACATTGCTTGGAAGCTCTGTGTAGGGTCTCCAAGCCAGAGCAGCTGTACATTTGTGACTGGTTTTAAAAGAGGGGGGCGGGGAGAAGGAAGTGAGATGAAGGAGTTAGGACAGGTATTGCAGCTGCTCCTCATTAGCCTCACCAAATAGTAAATGGGAAATCAGCAAATGCATGAATTCCAGCAGAAATTCAAAGTGGAAGTGATAATAGGAAGGCTAGACTGACAGCAAGTTGGGAGGGCATTGCTAGAAAAGCACTGATGGCTACAGAACTCAAATCTAAGGGACTGAATTCTTTCCTGCTTCAATCCCCACTCTCATTTCCTCTCCACAAGAGCAGTTATCTTTTTTCACCTATGAGAAACTGATTGCTGGCATACATTCACTTCCAGAGGTATAAGGGAACAGGCGGCATCAAGCAGTAGGAGAAAAGCTGAGGATCTAAGGAATCTGAGGAAAAATTTTGGTGTTCAGTGGGAAAAAACGGGTATGTGGATGATAGAAAAGAGGCAGCAGAGCAGTAATTGGAGGTTGGATTCACTCTGAAGGAGATGGCAAGCCATGCAGTGGGGAATTGTAGCTCCCTAGTGGTGTGTTTTAGCACGTGGATTACTGGAAAGAGAGTGACTTTCACTCTGGCTCATGTCAATGGTAGCAAATACTGCTTTTTCTCTGTGCTGTGGCCACTTGAACAGTGGCATATTAGGAAGTTTACTCAGGTGCTAGGGACGTATCTGGAAAGTAACGTGTTGGGGTCCTACAGTAATGTTCATACTAGAACTGTCAATGGTCTTGAACCTCATTTAAAATATATTCACTTTATATTACTCTATTTTTCATTGCAAAATGGTCTGTGCCTGCAAATTATAACTCTTTACAGATCCTTAAATTGGATTTTTAACCTGCATGGGCACTGGATACACGAAGTACAGCGGGTCAGTCAGGTGCTGCAGAACCTGGAATCTGCCACCAAGGAAGGAGCAGTCCCAGGACAGAGGAGCATCTTTCACTGCATTTGCAAGAGTTATGTTATTTCAGAAAGTTGTCTTCCTGCAGGCAGAGTACACGAAGGTGTATCAGTGGCAGTTTACCTCATAGCATCTCACAGTGCTGTCTCCTCTGGAGATACAAATTGCATCTTGGAATCCCTCTGTTAAGCTTGCTGAAGCCTCAATGTAAGTTTTTCAGTACCTGAAAGCTTGCCACCAGTGTTCTCTTTGCCACAGATCAGCCTATAGGGTTGAAAAGCATGCTTCCCAGGCTTGATGAAATGGGAAATACACTTTGGGTTTGTAATAAAATGAAACTGTTTCCTGTTCTTCCTTGTAAACATTCCATAGGAAATTGAGGCAGTTTTCACTGAAGACAATGAAACTACCACTAACCAGCAGAAGTTGCTTTTACTGTGAAAAATGGCAAACTTCTGCTTATGGTAAATGCACTGAAATGTACACTTTTATCCAGGGTTGGAATTACACCCTTTTCTCAAGAGAACAGCTGCATGTGCTGGTGGGAATGGTAAAGTTTTGGCCTGGATCCAATTTGATAATACATCCAGAAGGATGCAAGGGCTTTTTTGTTTTGTTTTATTTAAATATAAATTCTTGCAGAACAAAATTTGGTCACTGAAATATCAGCTTTGCAAGGTGCTGAGTATTCTGGCTGTGATCCAAAAGTGCACTTAAGCACATGCTTAACTTTGAGGACATAATTAGTCTTGCCAATTTCACTGGGGCTATTGACATGCTTAAAGTTAAGCATGTGATTAAGTCCACTGCTGCAAGAATGCTTAGCCCTTTGTAGGATTAAGCCCAGCTCTGTGCTACACAAATGATCTTTTGTTTGGTCTTGAATGACTAGGACAGGCAATGGAAGGAATAAACACCATTATTTAAAATAAACATTCTTCTGATCACAGAGATAGTGCACACAGTATTAACACTGAAACTGTCATCACGTTTTATTAGCAACGTTTTAACAACCGAAATGAGATGTTTTGCTTCTCTGAACTATGCCTCCATTATCTTTTTTTACCTGAAATGCCTCATCAGTGATAATAACTCCTCAGTCGCATGGCACCTCAGCAGTTGATAGAGCTTAACTGTTGGTATGGATCCTTGTGCATCTTCAATACTGTGCAGCTCTATACTCACAATTGCCAAGTTAGCTCTCAGCAAGCTGCTGTGTCTGTCTGGTGCGGTGCAATACCACACAGAGACACTGACTTCCATTGAAGAACAAAGTGATCCTGGTAATGTGGTGGTCATGTCCTAGGTTTGAACTTGACTCATCCCTACCACAGTGTTTTCACTTCTGGTGCTCCTGCCCATTAACAAGTTTCCTGTAGAGGCCAGTGGATGCTCAGGCATCCACAAGAATACAGTGATCTTATTTCAGGTCACGTCATCTTGGCAACCTCCAGCTCAGGGTCTTCCTGAACTAGAAGTACTGACAGCTTGAAGCAATGAAGTCTACAGGTTTTCCATATGGAGCTACTCTTTGCAGTGTGGCCAGTACAGCGAGCAACAGGTAATGTGGTGTTTTTCATAGCAGGCCTGCATGATGTAGCAAAGGAAATGTTAATGTTTGCAGGCATTTTTCTCCATAACATTCCCATTTTTGGTAACACAGACAGAGTTGAAACATAGCAACAATAGTGGTAAAGTACCAGAGAAAAAGATAGTGGAAGGAAGTGCTTTTGCGTGCTGTTGAATTGTAATTGTTGAGGTCTGTAAGTTGAGTCACTGAACCATTCATTTTAATAATCAACATGATGTGTTCTTGAAATGTAATTAAGAAAAAGAGCTGAAGCTTAAATAAATAGTCTTTTCCTATTTTCTCTTCAGGCATTTTTCCACTTCAGATAGTCTAAAGCCTTAGCACTTTCTCCTTTTTGGCTTTAGTTTTAGTTTTTCAGGGAATAGCTGGTTTGTGGTTTTGTTTGTTTGTTTTATTTTATTCTGTTGTTGATTCTACAGTTTTGCTTCTTTCATTTGAAAACTCGGTAACTGTAATTTTGAAAATTATTGATTCCAAACAGGGGAAATAATAGAAAAATCAGCAGAATTAAGAAAACAAAGCAAAATTTCAGTGGGCTAAATAGCTGACAATTCCAGTGGAAGACTTTTCAAACAGCATAATATTTTTAAAAGCTGCAGAAACAGATTTGAAGTTGTTCAACACACAACACAGTCTTCAGATTCAAAATTACTCCAACAGATCTTGAGAACATACATACTGTTATTTCCATGAGGTCTGATGCAATCTTTACCATGTCTTCAGGCTAAGCCTGGAAGTAATTTCTGCTCATGATTCACCAGAGTCCAACAGTGTGGAGGGCACACAAAAAGGTGCAGTGCATCTGTTTTGGCAGGTTAAAAGATGAATTTCTGAATGCTAAAAGTAAATTCTTTATAATTCCATATAATTTTGATTCCAAGGACACGACATTCGGCAAATTTCAATGAAATGAACCTTGTAACAATGAAGTGAACCTTGTAAGGTCAGTGTAAATATTATCTTCAGCTATGGATGAATGAAATTATACTCCAGAAGGAGATGAAAACCTTGATTCAGGAAGCTTCCTATACAGACATGCATCCTTTCTTACAGGTGCTTCTGGCAGCATCAGGGAACATTTTTTTCTAAAATAATTAAATCTGATTTGGAAGTCATTGCCCAGAGACATAAGCCTGTTTTTGGCTCTAGGAAATGAGTAGACATTACTCATGGACAGCTGTGGAAAATGCTCTTGCTCATTCATGACTGGTCAGAGTCCTCTGGAAGATATTGAAAGCAAGAATAGTTGTGGAAGAATATTATTTTTGGGAATATCAAATTTTCTTCCTTTCCAAAGTGAAATGAAAGAAAACAATATAGAATTTTCCAGGTCCTGTGATTCTGGAGAAAATAGAATCTCAGGTGCATAAGGCCATTTTCCATCTGAAAACTCTTTATGATTCATCTTCTTAATGTTCATTATTAGTTTGTAATTATATAAATGGTTTTCTAACAGAAAATGAAGTATTCCTTTCCAAAAAGTGAAAAAGATTGCGCTGAAACCTGAACAAAATAAAGCAAAACAAAACCTTTGAAATGAATATTGCATTTTTTTTTCTTATTGGAGAAAAAATCTTCATTGGCCTGAAAACATTTTGCCTCCGACTTTCTGTTTCTGTCTCCTTTACTGCTGAAGAAACTGTGAAGAGCTGACCGGATGAAAGCTACCTTGAGTCTGTAGCCAACTTCTGAATGCAAAGGTGCATTATGCGAAGTAGAAGGAATTCGGCGTGTATGTTTACCTTCTTCTGGAATATCTGTATTTCATTTGAAGATAATTTCCAGGTTCAGAAAAACTTTTACAACGTGTGGCTGAATTTGCAGTGAGGCTGTTAGTACACAGTCAGCAATTTCACAAGTAACAGCACCACTGACCTGACCGTAACATCCGGACATACAAAACATAAAGTACAAGCCATGTGGATCAACGTTAAAATGCGATATGGCAAAAAACAGCTCCTGACAGTGGTGGTCCAGCTGTGAAGAGCCATCTTTTGATTCCGGAAGATTACTGTCTAATTTCAAAAGTGAGTTAGGTTTGTAGTGAATGCAACTGGAGATGTCACTTAGTAGTCTGGACCAACTGAAGCCTGAAAATTAAATCTGCAGGCTCCAGGTCTGACTGTTCTCTGGAAGCACCAGTTTGGTTTGCTTATTTTCATGTGAATGCTTGTACACATGTGTACCTATGGATACACACGAAAGATCAAGCAAGCATAATTGAGGTAAAAAGACAGGAAGAGTTTTCCTTTGTGAAAATCAGGGCCTTTTGATGTTTCTGCTTGAAACAAAAAGTAAGATTCCTAGCTTGGACTATATATAAAAAAAAGGAGAGAAAAATTGACTATAAAGATATATGCTAAAAGCTAATTAATTAGTTAATGTTTCCTCAGAGATCTAAGGAACGTTTAGATGTAGAGTATTATAATATGCAGTGATTGTATGGAGATGATGAGGATGATGGGACTGTATGGTTGTAGAAGCATCAAGAGACCAGAGGAGAAGAGAGGGAAGAGTTAATTGGGGGTCTCAGGAAACCCACAGAACAATGAATAAATCATAATATCTCACAGAGCTGGGAAAGGATGCAGAATCAGAAGACGACAATTACTTTCAGGTACTAGAGACGATAAAAAAGTGAGATCCCAGAGTGGCACATTGCATCCAAGCTAAGAAGAACCTCCAAGACACAGAGAAGACTCAACAACAACCTTTCTTTGTCCTCTGTGTCACTACAAATACTACTGGATAGTTCACCCAGGTACAAGTACCTTGGTGCCTGACAACAGGACAGACAACTTAGATACACATGCCTTGGTGCTTGACAGCGGGTGGGTCTGACAGTCCAAGTGTAAATGAGTGAAACTGGGTTTGTTTCCTTTTTTTTTTTTTTTCCATGATAAAACCACCTTTCACCTCTAGAAGTTCTTGCATTAATATTTGTCACAGTGCTGCAACACTATTGCATTGCATAGGCTACAATGCAAGGGAAAGAATGCAAGGGAAAGAACCCATATTTGATTTGAATCGTGGATGCCCATTTGTATCACATGTGAAAATTTAAATGCCTTTTTGTGTTTTTAAGATAAGAACATAACCTTTTCATTCCCTGAAAATTACATCTATTTGCAAGGAAGCTAATTTTCATTTGCACTGATTTAATGTGGTTTGTTGAGTAGTTAAAACAAACAAACAGATGAGGAAGAAAAACAAAACAAAAACAAACCAAACAAAACCCCAAAACAAATCAAACAAAAAAAACCAAACCAAACAAAACCCCCCACGTACTTACTGACCTGCAAATATCTTTTTCGGGGTGAGCACTTCAGCACATACTTAATTCAAACTTGTATTGACTTCTGAATATGTTGAATTCACCTATCCACAGAAGTAATTTCTTCAGTTACAATCTCAGATTCGTACTTTGGGGAAAAAAAAACAAAAAAGTAGTTAAAAAGTCACTTTGTCATTGAAGTCAGCAGTTTTTATTCTGATTATTCAGAATGGCAGACTGATATGTGTAGGAAGCTATCATTTAACATATCATGTTTTCAGAGTAGAAACATATTTTATTACCTTCTAAATCTGTTGCAAGAGACCAAATTAATCTCTGGTACGCACTAGGGATGAATCTGACCCATTGCAACTTTTTTTTTTCCCCAGCAATCAATATGTAGCATCCATTTTTAGTTCAGTTGTGGAAAAGCTGAGGAAATAAGTACTTTTTTATATTAAATTGATTTATAAGTGACATAAACAATGTATAGAAAAAAAATAGGACAATAACCTATTAGAAACATGTAAAGTAACATACAAACAGTGACTAGACCTTCCACTGTTCATTTCTGTCTACTGGCTACATAGAAAAGAATCTTGGTATAACTCTGCCCTGATTTTCAGATGATACTTGTTACTTTGATAAATAATTTTAAATATGGAGGCTAAATTGAGAGAAAGGTTCCGAGCAATGAAAAAAATGATTGTATGTTTAAAGGCCTTGATTGAGGAAAACACAAAAGCATGTCTGAATGCAGTCCTGTTTAGGAGAATACACATAGCCTGGAATTCTCTTGATTTAATTCAAGCGTAAGTCCAGCAAAGTATATGCTCTAAAAACATTGTCCTGGCTGGACACATATTGTGGGTGAAAGCCAAGATTCTTACAATGGTTTGAACCTGGGCACATGACATCCTACAGGACCAATTACCTAGTTTCAGTTAGAGTTCTGAACACTGCACTGGATTTGGTTGGGACAGAGTCACTTTTCTTCACAGTAGCTTGCATGAGGCTATGTTTAGGATTTAAGATGGAAATGGTGTTGATAATAAATTGCTGTTTCAGGTATTGTTGAGTAGTGCTTGCACAGCATCAAGGTCTTTCCTGCTCAAGAAGCTGTGATGGGATGTATCTTGGATACCTGACCACAAATGACCCAAGTGATATCCCATACCTTATGACATTGTGCTCAGCAATGAGAGCTTCAGGAAGAAGGAAGTAGGCGGGGGGGGGCGGGGGTGGGGTGTTGTTTAGAGTTACAATGTTTGTCTTCCCAAGTAGCCATTACGCCTGATGGAGCCCTGCTTTCCTGGAGATGGCTGAGCACCTGCCTGACGACGGAAAGTAGTGAGTGAATTCCTTGTTTCGCTTTGCTTGTATGTGCAGATTTTGCTTTACCCATTAAACTGTCTTTACCTCAACCCACAAGTCTTTGTGTTTCTACCCTTGCAATTCTCTCCTCCATCCCACTGCAGGGGGGTGAACAAGGTACTCTTTGGTACTTAACTTCCTACTGGGATTAAATCATAGCAGCCTGATTCTTTGAATTAAAGATTTATCAGTTAAAAACCAGTTTGAGTCTCTAGATTTCTGAAAGACACCACATCCAGGCACTTTAATTCCCAGTATAAGGTCTTGGTTCAACGGTAGTTTATCACAGAATGACTTCATTTCAGCGGTTCCAGGAACACCATCATGCTGTGGTTAAGATGGTCACTGGTCAAACCAAAGCAAACTTCCCTGATGGCCTATTTTTCCTTCCACTTACTCTCTGTAAATCAGGAGCATGTGTGTTACAGTTCAGAGAACATCTCCCACTAAAATAAAGGTAACAGGGGAACTTAAAAGAGTATCTGTAATCTTCACAATGTTACAACTGTTCAATTAAATTGTATCTAGTTCTCACATCTTGTAAATTAGCCCTGCTTGAGTGTATCTTTAATCATTTACTAGGAAAAGTTATAAATGGTCCTCATGTTTTAGTTATTAAAGAATATTTAACTTCTTTGGGGATTTAATTTTGCAGAGAAATATTTTTAGCAGTGATTATTTTGATATAGTATGTGTTATTTTGCATTCAGAGAATATAAACCGGGTTCTAGATATATATTGAAGGCATTGGTCCAGGTCTCACTATTAGCTACAGTGAAATATATGTGGAAGACCTCAGCTGAGTAGGGAACAACCTTTAAAAAGCCATACATCTGGTATCTGATAGCAAAATCTGAATCAAAGCAATTTTCTTCTCTAGCAATTGAAGTAAACCTTTTGTTTACTATGTGACTGGACAGATTGAGGTAATATTCACCTCTGTGCTTCCCCAGTTGCCCTGAGTACATAAGCACATAGTCATTGTTGAGACCATGTGGACTCAGAGACTGTGCTGACCATTAGGCATGTTGTATAACTCGTGCTGCGCAACTGAGGTTTTGTTGCTCAAAACAAGGCAAGGTGTTGATTCCAAGTTATGGTACAAAGCTCCAGTAGAAATATGTCAAACAGAAAAATCAGTCATTAGTAGTCTTCAACTAAAGAATTTGGTTGCAGTTCATGTGAACTTTTAAACTACATCTCTGAGGAAGTAATAGTCACCACTGTGGTTGCGATAATGTCAGAGTTTGTTGAGATTAAGTTTATGGGCAACTATCTATTAGAAGTGCTGAGCCATAATGAATTTTTTCAGCATTTATCATAATAGCATTAATTAGGATACATTTTGTGGGCACTAGTGAAGATCTAACAAGTATTTTCCAGATACTTGATAATAATTTAGCATTAGTCAGGCATCAGTTAATGGACACCAAAGACTTTATTCCCTTAAAAATATCTTCTTGTTTTTTGAGTCCCACTGCTATTATATAATTTGATATTCATTTTCATGACACTAATCATGTGGTATTGATCTAGATATTGCACATTACCGTTGGTACTCCATTTTGATTCAGTTTTAGTGTAGTATTAAAATGTAAAACGAAAGTGTTAGCATTTTAAGCTAAAAGTCTGCTTAAAATATTTCCATTTGGTGAGATTCTGCTGCCCCCACTGAGTCAAGAAATCAATCCAGATTTTGCTTAAGGGTGCAGATTCGTAAACAAATGTCATGATGCTTTTTATTTTAACAACCAAAAGTATCTCTGAAGTATGTAGAAGACCTAAAGTACAACAAGGCTCTTTGCAAGGGTAAAGGACCTATGCTTTACTACCTGAAGTCAGTGGGATATTTGGCTTTGAATACACTAGCTACAAAACTGACTCCAAAGATTTTGCCACCTGTGTGAATGTCAAAATGGTCCATACCAAGAGGAGACATGGCTAAAGTTAAACTTCTCTGTAGTGGACTTTTCTTCTACTTTAAAGCCACAAAGCAAGTGACCCAACAGGAGAGTCATATAGGGAGAAAAAAAAGGCTCCTATCTTCCCCCTTGTTTTATGCTCGTGTATTGCCCACCATGATGTCAACATGCCATGTCATGCATGAACAGGCTACAGAATCCTTGCTCTGAGCACAGGAAGCTCTCGTTTATGCAAACGAAAATTCCATGCATGTGGCTTTTGGGATACTGCCCTCGATTTGCTTATGATTACTTTTACCTGAGCCTAGTTCAGTTTCACTGAAATCTGTTAAAATACAGCCCTCAACTTAAATTATCTACACCTCTGCTCATATATATTACTCAAGAATTTTCTTGTTCGTATCAATCTGCCAAATTTTATGCTCCTTAGGGCTTGTACATCTTTTAATTTTAAGAAAAAAAATGAGATTTAATCACTATAATTAGATTTTAAGAAAGTTACTTAAAAAAATGGATGGTCTTTTTCTGAGTTGTGGCCATGGTAATTCAGAGCAGCAGACAGTTAATAGCAATGCACCTTTCTCCCATTCATTATGGTTGTGAGATGCTCCTGTCTCACAGCCTTTATTAAGAAGAAAAACAAAAATCATTTTGAAGTTGCTCTCATCAGAGGGAAGGAGAGAAGAACGTTTTTACACTGTCCAATTTTAAACATGTTAACTTAGCCTTCGAATGGTCAGCAGTGCACAGGATGACTAAACACTCAATATGGTGAAGAACAGAGGTGTACCCCAGATTCATGTATTTAAAAACAATTCAAATGGTATTTTCAGAAAGTGCTCCACTAGCTCTTCAGCACCTATTGTTTGTCTGAGGTACCCATATTCTGTGCTTAGAACAGAGAAAGAGAAGAAGGATAGAGGATGCAAAGGTAGAGCAGAAGAAGATATAAAAATGAAGGAAAAATGAGGAAGAAAAGTCTGCTTCTGTGCATGTGATAAAGACAAAATTGTGTCCAGAATGTCTACAAAGCTGTTTACAAAATCATCAGTGCTAATAAAAATCATGAGTCTAGACCCTGGGCCCTTTCTCTCCTGGGACAGAGCACTTAATCTGAGATTGTACAAGCAAATAATCCTGAGCAGAGAAAGAAATCATGCAGCTGCTGGATGCCACATGCTCTCCAGGTTCCCTCACTCCACCTCCCCACCTCCATCTTCCTGCTTGTTCTACTAACGGTGATATATGGCATGTTTGTGCAGACTAGGACTCATAGTGGGACTCCATGGTGATCCATCTCATTTCTGGGTAGCAGTTCTCCACTCATGTTTCCTGGCTGAGTGCAACTACTGAGATCAGATAACACAGCACAGTGAGACCTCTCGTTTGTACGTTTCAAAATGTGCTGTCAGCAGTGCAGTGCAAAACCTAGCTAGCTGCAGAGCAATTCCTCACTTGAGTTAGTGGAAGTGTCTTAAGACCTCCCTGGAGCATAATTTATTTCACTCTGCTCCATAGAACAGAGTGAGGAAGTGAAATGAGACCTATTACATGTGAGAGATGAGAAGAGATGGGGAAAAAGATGTGAGGAGAAATAGAGAAGTGAAGACTCATCTGAATGAACTGTTCATTTCCCAAACTGTCTTGTGTTCTTGTTTGTCAAGAAGATTAAGATTTGTTACAACCTTCCTAGAACTATTTGTATCTCTTCACCAATACTCTGTTGTTCTGCTAATGCATCTTTAGAATGCTGTTCTCATGAGCTATGGTTTGGTCTAGGGAACATAGGAAAGTTAGAATTACAGAATAGTAACAGAACCATGACAGTTCTATGAATTTTTATGAGAGGCTAAAATATTTTAGGAAAACTGACATAAGCTTTAAAAAGCACTATTTCTTAAATGCATCTCATCAAAGATACTGACAACTTCGTAGTATCAAATGCTGTACCATATCCATCACAAGTGCAAAAATCTCAGATTTCATATTCAAAAATGTGAATATTTAATAATATAAGAACATAAGAATATTTGCGTAAATATTTGATTTAAATGATCTCCACCACATTCTTCTTCAGATATGCTTATATTTTATGTATATGAGTTCAAAATTATCGGAAATAGTTCCATAATAATGTTGCATGAAAAATATAATTCTAGATGACGTCATTTGGCCATCTATATCTGGCCTCTTTTCTACTGCTGGCCTGTGTCAAATCTACAGAAAAAATACATGTAAAGTCCTACAGAGGAAGCTAAATTAGAATTCAGTGCCAATTGGGAATGCTTTTTTCACTGTCACTACTATTTTATACTTCAGGGCTGCTCCTGCAGCTTTGCAAGAACCAATAATGATGAACATTGATTAAAGACTTATCTTTATAGATACCTTACTGGTAGATACAAACTGCTCTTTTACACTTGAGTTAACTATATGAAACCTTTCTTAAATCTCTGGAAAGGTGGCCTGAAATAACAGGCTTTCATAAGTCAAGTCTGTGATGTCTATAGACAAAAAATTCACTATATGCAGTGTTCATACAGAAAAAAAAAAGGTACGTATATAAAACTCCAGGTATTCTTCAGCCTTTTGCTTAGACTGTTATTACCCTACTAACATGGTGAAATCCTGGTGTTCAAGGCCATGTGATGAGCCATTAGTTCACTGTAGTGGTGTGTTGCGAATTTCCTCACAGTATGCTATATTACTTCTGAGTCTTCAGTAGTCTTTTTGGAGTCTTGTCATTTGACAATTTACTCCAGGAATCAGACCATTTTCGGCAGCATATGCTCCAGAGGTTATACTTCAGACATAAGAAATTGAAAGTAAGTCTTGTAACCCCCATCCAAACACAGCACTGAGCACCTAACAGATGCTGATTTTTGCTAGAGGTCTAGGGTTTCTTTTACCACAATTGCAATGTGCACAAAGCCTTATATTCTATTGAGAGTACATGTCTCAGCAGGCTGTTGGATTGAGCACTATCTTCATGACTCCAGCCAGTCACTAGCATGTAGGACTGTCTTCCTTGAGCTCTACTGTTCAGTAAGTAGTTTAGCAGCAAAGACCTTGTACAACATTTGTTACTGATGAATTTCAACTGAACCGTGTCTGTTTCTGTATTACGTTCTCTAAACATCTCAATCATAGCGTGGTTTAGACTGTGGAAACAGTTCCACATGGCAGCTGAGAACAGAGTAGCATGTACTCTTCTGGTTGATAACATCTGGAAACTCAGAGTAACATTACCTAAAGAGGAAACAGTTAAAACATGTTTATTGTTAGGCTTATGGCACAATAACATCATGCTGGGCTTCCCAGAGACACTAAATCTGTCCGTTGACCATCGCCAATAGAAGTTGATTGAGGTCACTTCCCTCAGTTTTGAAAGGAGTCACTCTTGGACCCTCCTGAATGGAGACAGATGCTGGAGAATGAGGAAGACCTGAGAAACAACATAAGTATTGGGAAACTAGTCTAGTAAAGGATAACTGCTCCAGAGGGGCTAAATCTTTAGACAAATCTATAATATGCCATCAGCAGCTGCCTCAGCCTCATCATGGTAGTGACAGGCAACTTAGAAATCAAAGACAGAGTTGAGTAGCTTGCACACAGGGAATACAGCCTGCAGTAGCTTTTCTTGCTGTCATGAGTACTCTGTAGACATCGAGTGTCTTCAGGAGCTCATGGGCAGTGATATATCAGTAATACAGTCCAGGAAACTTTGTTCACTTGATCCTCTACTAACCTTCTGGACTCCGGTGCAGAGATGAATAGTATCACAGCAAATTTCTATTGTGCTTCCAGCACCCTGGACATATCACAGCTTGGAGCAGCACTGTCAGTGTGCCTTGGTCTCCAGGTAGCACAGGAGAGGCCTGACACCATGGCTTGAGTCAAAGAGAACTACCCTAGGTTTGACAAGGAAGAAGCTTGTGGGCATTGTCCAGTGCTTTGGATATTACAGCAAGGCCTGGCTATGTGAACTATGCCTCACCATTTTTGCTTACAGAAGAACGAGTTTGGGGTTGACCTGAAATGATGCAGTGATTTCGGTGAAACTTGTCTGAAAATTTTAATCAAAAAACCTGTTTGCGTAGATATACTAACTAGAGAGGAGTAAGGGTTATTATCCGCTTCCATGGGAATACAAATGCACTCATTTCGCATGTAAAGAAACTTTTAGATGTGAAGGACCTTCTACTGTTCACCTCTTTCACATCTGAAGGTATCAATATATTAAGGATATTCTGATTTAGAGTGATGGAAGGAGGTTCCTTAGTCTAGCTTGCTGCTGTTCAAAAATGAATATCACCAAATGGGAACTGACCAGGTCAATGGACATAAGAAACAGTAACTGTGGGTCAGTGCTTTAAATGTTATGTTTAGGATGCTTACCTGGAAAACAGAATACCTTGGTTGCTGTCCCTGTGCCAGTGCTTACTTAAGCACATTGTAAAAATGAGAGTTACTTCAAAGTGAATTAAGTTGTTAGGCCACTATCCATCATATTTGAGAAGTCATAGCAGTCCAGTGAAGTTCTCACTGACTGGAAAAGGGGAAAAATAAGCCCCGCTTGTACAAAAGGAAAAAGACCCAGGAACTACAGGCCAGTCAGTCTCTCCTCTGTGCCCAGCAAGATCATGGAGCAAATCCTCCTGGAAACAATGCTAAGCCACATGGAAAATAAAGAGGTGACTGGTGACTGCCAACATGGCTTCACTAAGGGCAGATTGTGCCTGACAAATCTGGTGACCTCCTACAACAGGGTTACAGCATTGTTAGACAAGGGAAGAGCAGCTGACGAAGTTGGTGATGGACCTGGAGCATAAGTATTATGAGGAGCAATCGAGGGAACTGGGGCTGTTTAGCTTGGAGAAAAGGAGGCTGAGGGGAGATCTTATCTCTGTCTACAACTACATGACAGGAGGTTGTAGCATGGAGGTTGCTGATCTCTTCTCCTAAGCAGCAAGTGATAGGACAAGACGAAATGGCCTCAAGTTGTGCCAGGGGAGGTTTAGATTGGATGTTAGGAAAAAATTCTTCACGGGAAGGATTGTCAGGCATTGGAACAGACTGCCCAGGAAAGTGGTAGAGTCACCATCCCTGAAGGTGCTTAAAAGGCATTTAGATGGGGTTCTTAGGGACATGGTTTAGTGCTGAAATGAGATTAGGTTATGGTTGGACTTGATGATCCTGAGAGTCTCTTCCAGCTGAAATGATTCTATGATTCTATGACATCACCTACCTGGACTTGTGCAAAGTATTTGACACTGTCCCACACAACATCCTTGTCTCTAGATTGGAGAGACATGGATTTGACAGATGGGCAACTTGGTGGATAAGGAACTGGATGGACGCTCGAACTCAAAGAGTTACAGCCAACAGCTCAATGTCCAAGTTGATACCAGTCGTGAGTGGTGTTCCTTGTGGACTGGTGCTGGGACCAGCACTGTTTAACGTCTTTGTCAGTGACATGGACAGTGGGACTGAGTGCACCCTCAGCAAGTTTGCCAGTGACATCAAGCTGGGTGGTGCAGTTGACATGCTGGAGGGACGGGGTGCATCCAGAGGGACCTTGACAGGCTTGATAAGTGGGCCTGTGCAAACCTCATGAAGTTCAACAAGGTTGAGTGCAAGGTCCTGCACATGGATCAGGGCAATTCCAAGCACAAATATGGGCTGGATGGAAAATGGATTGAGAGCAGCCCTGAAGAGAAGAACCTGGGGGTGTTGGTTGATAAGAAGCTCAAAATGACCCAACAATGTGCGCTTGCAGACCAGAAGGCAAATTGTATCCTGGGCTGTATCAAAAGAAGTGTGGCCAGCAGGTAAAGCAAGGTGATTCTTCCCCTCTACTCTGCTCTTGTGAAACCTCACCTGGAGCACTGTGCACAGCTCTGGGGCCCACAGCATAAGAAGGACATGGACCTGTTGGAGCAAGTCCAGAGCAGGGCCATGAAGATGATCAGAGGGCTGGAGCACCTCTCCTATGAAGACAGGGTGAGACAGTTAGGGTTGTTCAGCCTGGAGAAGAGAAGGCTCTGGGGAGACTTCAGAGCAGCCTTCCGGTACCTAAAGGGGACCTACAAGAAAGCTGGAGAGGGACTTTTTATTATATATGGGCATGAAGTGTTAGGAGAATGGGTAATGGATTTAAACTGAAAGAGGGTAGATTTAGATTTAGGTATACATAAGAAATTCTTTATCATGAGGGTGATGAGGCATTAGAATAGGTTGCCCAGAGAAGGTGTGGATGCCCCATCCCTGGAAGTGTTCAAGGCCAGGTTGGAAAAAGCCCCTTTGAGCAACCTGATCTAATCAAAGGTGTACCTGCCCATGGGAAGGGGTGGAACTAGATTATCTTTTTGGTCACTTCCGACCCAAACCATTCTATGATTCTATGAAAAGCTGTCCAGCATAGAGTGTGGAGGCCACAGTATTATTCTGGGACCTGGGGATTTGAAACTTGTCAGTGGGAGAAAGCAGTGCATCTAAATCTCTGATACTCTGAGTAAGTGGCTTGAGCACTGTGTTAGGTAGAAAGAGTGACACTTCTCTGTTATTTTTCAGTGTTACCTAAAGAAGCTTTTTATTTCCAGTACTTTGCTTTTGTTAGAATTTTCTGCAATGAAACAAAAATATTTACTTTGACTCATAATAGTTTTTTTTGCTTTTGTTTCTCTAAGAAAAAAAAATAAAAAATCGCTTAGGTTCATGGCTAAGTGCTTTGTTTGTTTGTACTAAGATCTGAAAAATTCATTATTTGCACAAAGTATTAACTGAGTCTAAGAGCCTAACAGGATTCATAAAGAATTGAATATCACAGAGAGAAAAAGGAGTTCCAAGTGCTTTGGAGGACTGGATCAGAATTGAAAAGATCTTGAAAAACTGGGAAACCGGTCCAAACTAAACAAACAAACAAAAAAAGAAACTCAGTAAAGCCAAGCACCAAGTAATATAAATAAGAAGTAAAAATCAAACAAATACATATAGAGTAAGGAATAATTTATAATTTATACTACAAAAATACACTACAAAACTATAATTTATACTACAAAAATGGGATCACTGTGAGTGACAGAACATCACCAACATGAAGCTGTAATAATAGGACAAGATAAATCTCACTGTATGATGTATTCAGAGGTCCTTCATGGTTAAGGCACCACTTCAGCATACCTATGATACCTAAGGCACCACTTCAGCATACCAAGGTCTTGCACCATGTGTCATTTTTAGTGCTACATTTCAAGAAAGTTGTAGCCTTCCTGGGGAAAAAAAAAAAAAAAAAAAAAAAGAAAACAAACAAACAAACAAAAAAAAACCCCACAAAAACAAAACAAAAAAACCCAACCACAACAAAAAAACCCACAAAGGAATGGAAAAGTGATCAGACATGGAAAAGCTTTTCAGGCTGCTCATTTTTGATACAGAAGAGTGAAGGCATAGAGGCAGAATAAATAACTTCATATTAGACCAATCAGTTACTCTCTTCTTCCATTAGCAGAAGACAAAGATTGATTCCCTCTTGCTTTTCAGTAAAGATGCAGATTATATACATGTTAAAAAAGGGGGTGAGGGGTGTTTTATTTTCTTCCTAATAAGGTGTAGCCACAGAAAGGGCTGAGAAGCTATCCCACTCCTTTTTTTTGTGAAGTGATTTCTTAAGACATCCAGAGTCAAGTTAGTAAGAAATTAAAATAAAGTGGAGGGTCTTGTTTCTGCACAGCCCTGAACATAAGTCCTGACTGGGTCTTTCAACCCTGTTTGTAGCTTAAGCGTTGTACAATGAAGTGAAGGTTCACTGCAAACCAGCCACAACTTCAATTCCATCAGCCAAAATGACATCACAGGCAAATACCAAGTAACTTTTTGTGCTTGCAGCAGGAGTATCTCTGCAAAGATGTCCCAGGGCTAGTGCTGCCATAGCAGGGTATGAAGTATGTGCAGTCACTCCAAGGCTTATGTTGAGGTCAGAAGTTATTTCCTCATTGGGCAGCCCATGAATAGCAGTCAAGAGGCATCTGACCACTGAAAATAGAACTGGGCAAGGTTGGTGGAGTAAGAATTAAGCAAATAATTTAGAACCTGCTCCCCAGTCTAAGAGAATTTTTTTCCCACTTTTATTACCAATGCATTGCTGCTTCTGTTTCTTATTACTTTGTGTTCCTTTTATATCACTTGAAAAGTTGAAAGGGCCCTTAAAGCAGGTGTCAATAACGTTTATGCATTCTTAATCGCTCTTTTATATGTTCGGAGAAGGATAAAACGGCTGTGATATAAATAAGAAGGTCCAAAGTGTGAAATAAAACTCTGAACTGGGAAAAAGAAAAATCTCTCCCTGGTTTATGGCCTTCATAGACAGAAAGGAATTAGTCAGGATATGAAAACTGTAGATTGGGCACCAGGAATATATTGGGGTGGGGGTGGGGAGAAGGTGCAGTATTATCACTGAATTTTATCTGCTCTCCCGGTCTTGGTTAAGAATTGCCAGGAATACCTTACAGATGGGAGGTATGGGCAAAAGCATCCCCAGAGACTCATCCATGAAGTTCCTCAATGTGCAACAGGTGTTATTCTTGTCCTGTAACAGGAGGCTTCCTTAGTCCAGGCCACAAGAGGACACAGATAGTCTGAAAGCTTTTCTTTAAGGAAAGCCCATGAAGTAATTTGAGTTACAACTTAGAGAAAAATAAACCCTCTTAAAGCTCAGTGGCTTTCTCCCATACTGAAACCACAGTTGCCAAGATTTTTTCCCTTGAGGATTTTTGTAGCCAGCTTCTAATCCCCTGAAAACAGTGCTTTCCAATGGAAATACCGACACAGCCGCAACAACAGCACAGCCACTGAGGCTACAGTGACACTGCTGGCTCCTACAAAGAAGAAGGTGCTATGTGGGGCAAAACTTTTACCTGGAACTCATGTGCTTGGCATCACATTCAGCTCAATCTTCACAACCAACACTATTTTTCAGTATTACACACTCAGTGCAAAAAGAATAACTTTGGTTCTTGGTTATCTCTCAGACTTTCTGTGCCTGTTGTCTTAGTGGCTTTCCTCAACTTTCCCAAGAGTTGGCACAGTCTTTTTTATTGTCATTTATTACAGTGTATGGTAAGTAATAGAGAGCAAATTGTAGTTTTTTGAATTGGAGTACATTTTAAATACTATAAAAGCAAGCAAATCTAAGCATATCAAAAGACACCTCAAGACATGGACACAATCTCTTGCAGAGTGCATGCTGGTATTGCTCAACTCGGAAGGAGGGAAGCAGAGAAGAGAACTAGAAAACACCCTGGATTTCAAAATATGCTTTATTTCCATGATTGGCAATCATATAATATAGCATCAAGGATTTTGGCCACTTAACGTGAAAAGAACATGTTGACAGATAGAGGAATGCTATACTGTGCTAATGTTTACCTCAGGCTAGTAGGGGAGGGAAAACTCACCTGACACTGATGCAAATGCACATCCCGCATAGCCATTAATGTGACCTACATGTGGTATCAATACTATTTAGTATGGGATTAATTAGTCACAAGATATCATTGAAGTCAAGCATTTAGCAAGACTGTTGAAGAGACTGGATGCTTATGTAATGAAGAGTATCATCTACAGTTACATCAGGAAGAAATGAGGGAAGTAAATATATGCCCAGGAGTTACTGGAAGGAAAAACAAAGCTTCATGATTTAGAATGTAGTCTTTCCTCCAGTAACTCTCCCTTTGGTCAACAATGCTCAATTAACGGCTTCTTGCAAATGAGCTGCCCAGTGCAAGGCACTACAAGACAAATAATATACAGACCGCTAAACTGGCGATCCAATGTGTGATACTGTTCCTATGCCATGATTACTGAACCTTTTAGGGTGACAGTGTGGGTATAGAAATTACACTCTTCTGGGAGGCAAGATGGCAACAAATGTAAACTGCCTTTATCTTTTTGATAATGTTAAACTCTTTGCTGGGAGAGGAACAAACCTCAATTGCCACGGGATGCCATGACCACCAAGGCTTTGGCTTTGCACGTCCAGAGGAACACAGCAAACACACACACACACACAGGATGGGATAATGGATGGATTTCAAAATGGCTTTTGTCTTGATGCTTTGCAAGTCAAACAGAATGCAGAAATGTGCCTTTTCAAAGCTCATCTCATCAGGAGCTGGAAATCTCATGGTTCCAGCACTGGTTAGAGCAGCTTTAGGGGCTACTGCCACCTATGACAGACCTCCCCCTGGTTGCACAGTACTTGCAGTCCTAGGGCACTTGGGGGCTAGGGACACAGTCCTGCTCTGCTCCCAGTCATCAGGGCAACACGGAATTGCTTTAAGGACTTCTGAACCGCGTGAGTTCTTGCTTAGCTTGCAGCACCACCTCCTCAGTGGTCCTTTTATGCTGACTAAAATGTCATACACTGAATATTAACTGTTTCCTACGCCTCTGTGATAGAAACCTGTGTGGATGCTTTAGCATTGCAATGGAGGACCTTCAGGAACCTTGAAAACTTGGAGAATCTGAGTGCAGGCAGGAATCTTGGTATATTATTTTTTATATTAGGTCAAAAATACCTACTTGGCTTGTCCTCTTATTCCTGGTTAAGTGGAAGTGTGCCTTTACTGTGCTAGTGCACCTTCTCATTGATACAAACACAGGGGGACAGCATGGCTGCAGACACCTACACTTCTAATTGAAAAGGAACACTCCACTTTGAGGAACCAAGTGCCCCATGGTCCCCACTGCCCCCCTGACACAGTTGCAGGAGGTATTACAGATGCCTTCACTGACTCAAAGCCTCTTCACTTTTCTTTCTGCCTCCTACTGGGAAGCCATCCTTGTTGCAAACACCCCTGAAAGCCATGAGAGTGTGGCTGTGGCTAGGAGTTTAAGATCTTTCATACAGTAGCCTTAGCAGACAAATCTCAAAACCTTTTTTGGCTTTTGCCGCAGCATAACTTTGACACCTGTGTCTCACACCCTCGCGGTATTCAGCTACCCACATCACATGTAAAAGGGGTTGTTCAGAGACCTAGTTTGGTGCCATCTGGGATATTAAAAAGCCCAAAATTCCCTTTCAGACTGAACAGTTACAAAGTGACCCAGAGTTATAAATCTATACAACACAAGTAGGCACTCCACACATTGCCTGCATATGCCTAAAGACTTGTGTAATCCCTATAGTGATTTAGGTTTTATTTTTATGTATTTCTAAATTACATTTCATTAAATTTATTTTATTACCAGATTTATCTGCGAAAACAATGAACAGAATAGTTATTGTAGCCATTCTTTCTCCTTTACAAAACAGTTAGTAGCTCAATATTTTGCAGGGCATTTGGGGCTGTATTAGATTATAGTCTCAAGATGTAACAGAGAAGTTGAAGGAAAAGTTGAAGGAATTGAAGAATCACAAGACAAATAGAAAATTAACCACAAACTCAACAAGATGAAAGCTGTAAGGAAAACAATGCCTTTAAGGTTTGTTTCCTTTTACTGACAGAGAATCCATCTTGGCAACTCGGGAAAGTATACTTTACAGGGATATACAAAGAAAACGCATTAACAACTGCTCTTTTTGGTTTAACAAAGAACTATAAAAAGGTTCTAAGAAGCCTCATTAAAACTACAACTAATAAGTGGAAAATTTTCAGCATGCAAGTCTTTCCCTGTAAGAATATGTCACAGAAAAAATCATTTTGCATTAAGTTTTTCTTTTAGTTTACATCTTTTAAAGTTTCATAATGTTAACTTGTAGTGTAAATATGTGGTTTTCAACACTAAAATATGTCAACTCCCTTTTTCCATTAATGTGCATTGTACATCTAGACCTACAGGTGACTGATACTCCCAGTCTTAAAAATAAATGCTGGTGCACATTTTTATTCTCATGCTTTCAGTGGAAAGGAAGACTCTATATCTAGAAACACAGGTTAATGTAACTTAATGCTAACAAGTTTCAATGTTGTAAACTGAGGAAATTGAAAGTGTGCATGGGGAGGATTATTTTCTATAAGCTGCCCAGTGTAGTTTGTACGATTTTTCTTTTTTAATACGCAGATGCTTCAAGGGGGTATTTTCCTGTCCCTATGAAAGTGTACATTTAGATTTGTCCACTTTAGACTAGTTTGTAATTAATTGAAAGGGATAAACAATTCAGGGCACGATTAACCTTAAGATTTTGATATCTTTCCCTGTGTACACTTCTCCAAATGAAAAGCATGTGTACACTAAATGTACTTTTAGCATAGGGATGCCAACACCTATGTTTGCACAAATTCTTGAGAGCAAATACTCATATTTGCATTTGTGACATCCAGAACAAGAGTTAGAGTGCACATGTATATTTTAGTGTGCAAATGGAAGTACACATGATGGCACAAGTGACAGTGAAATAAACTGGAAAACTGAAGTACAATACATAAAACTATGTCCACAGTACAATTCAGAGGTGCAGACACAGCTCTTTAGATTTGTCAGAGCTTCCCTAAAGTTAGTAAGCTTTGACATAGACAGCAATGTAGCTGCAGCATTACTTTGTTCTACACGAGCTGAATAAGACCTCCTGATACTCCAGGTAAGCACAAAATAGCTTTGTATTCATAGCAGTAACCATAATGTTAGGATTTTCAGCTATCTCATTTAGAGCAAATTCAAGTATGCCTACAGAAGTTACAATAGCACTTGTGGACCACAAAGATATATCCCAAGTACAAAATATAGATTCACATATGCAACAACATGGTCAGCTCTGTACAAGTGCTTAAGATGCAGTTAGTGGAGAGGGGGTAGGAACTTACTGCCCACTCCTTCCTTCACAGGGAGCAAAAGGAAAGGACCCTCCAAGATGCTTCCTGAGAAAGAAAGAGACAAAATCCCTCTGAGGTGAAAGACAGAATAACTCCGTGGCTCCATTTGCTTCATAGTAAATGTTCCACACAGCCACAAAAAGCCCTAAGTGATGGGACTGTATTTTTCAGCGTTAAGAACATAGATGTATCAAAACTTTTACATTTAGGCAAGTGCTGTTCAGCACTACAGACTGGAGGACTGAGAGATCACAGTTTAGCAAGAAGTAAAAAGAAGTCATGACCATCCAAGTCTGTTTGACCTCCTCAGAGTGGCACTTCTGCAAACAAGGATAGTGTTAGGTGCAGTTTTGGACTACAAAAATTATTCTGGATCTGCTGTTACGTATTTCTAGCTTTCTGAATGCACACTTCAGTTATGCTTTGTGGATTAAAAGGACAGTAAAAACTGCGCTGTAATACAATCCTATAATAAGCAGTATTGTATCATAACTCTTGAAAGTAGCAATACATTTGGAAAACATTAAGAAATTTGCAAGTGGCTACCCAGAGTAATTATGGTACTTCGTTTTTCTTTCTGAGAATGCATTAAAATTACGAATCTCTTGATTTCTAGAGAAGACTATGTTTAGTGTCTGTGGAACAATCCACTTAATGAGTTTAGTTTTAAGCCAAAGGAAACATGCCCTTATTTACATCCAGTTGACCTCTTCAGGTTCAGTGGACTTTTATAAATGGTCAAAGGGGATTAATTTATTGTCTGTCTGCTATATCCGAATCCATGAGTCAACCAATACTTAATTCTGTCTTCCACAGGAATCTGCCTAGCCTGAACAGCTAATATGTGGTAACCCACAGGAGGTAAAATCCTAGATAGGACCAAGTGTATCTTCAGGAGCAGAAGACAAGCTCAAGACCTGTTAACATGCATGGGAACTACAAATGGCTTTGTCTTCAATTGGAAGTTTCTGTATGTCTGGTAATATAAGTTATAAACCTCCTCTGTGACCTGTGCGTGCTACTTTCATTTAGTCAGCTTACCCTCCAGAAACTGAAATGGACCCACTGGGATTTGAGTATCATACAGTATAAGAAGAACTAATAACAAAATACCAGTAGTTGCACTAATTTCCAGGACTTTTTCAGACTCACACATAATCCACATAATTCCTACTTCCATTGCATTGTAGGCTTATGACAAGTCCCTGTATTTTTGGTGGAATATACAAACCTGCCCCTTTATGTCCTTTATTGTCAGGTAAGTGTCTTAAAATAAAACTTTCCTTTCCTTTCCTTTCCTTTTCCTCCCTCTCCTTTCCTTTCCTTTCCTTTCCTTTCCTCTCCTCTCCTCTCCTCTCCTCTCCTCTCCTCTCCTCTCCTCTTTTTTTTTTCTTAATGGATTGTACATGTTTTATTGTTGCAATAATCTTCTTGGTTTTGTGTATCTAATTCCTTCCATTGGAATCTGTGGGGAAGTTTGTGTAGAGAATCCCCCTATTTTACCTGTATACAGGTGTTCTGGGGAAAAGAAATAACATAATGTTTTCGTTATTTAATGCTAAATAAATAAATAACCATATATCCAGAAAGTAGGAAAGACTGATTTTCTTTTTTTTTTTTTTTTTAAATTATTTTTCCAAGGAAAGAATTGGAAAAAAAAAACCACACATACACACACAAAACCGAGGATACTATTCTGACAGGTTATAAACTGGAAAGACAGACAAGACTCTTGATTATGCTAGTAAACAGAAACTGGGCCTGCTATAAATCTCATTCAAATCTGTAGACGAAGATCACATCTTACCTAGGTTTGAGTCTAGTCCTTTTTTCCAGAGGTCAATGTTTCTCTGGCCTGGCATTTCTAGTCCTGCTCATGCATTTTCTCCATCTTTCACTTACAATCCCTAACTGCCCCATTCCTGAAGGAAACTTCATAGTATAACAAATTTACCCAGGGGGGACGAATTTGGATCCAGTGAAGTTCACCAGGGTTTTGGCTCTATTTACTGACACAAGAGCAGCAGTAAAGCCTCTCTGCATCATGGCTGATGAGTTCACACTTGATGCACATAATCCTATTAGCCCCCTTCCCAGCACTGCCACTGAGCTGGGGTGGTGGGAGTTTTCACAGGTATTAATAGCAAGCCACAGACACAGTCCACACTGACTTGACTTTTCATCAGGGCTTTGTTCTACCAGCCCCAGCACTCCTTATACAGGATAGAGGGGAAAGGGTTTGGTCATGGATGCCTTGTAGCCCTGACCCATCCACAGTCCTTTTTTAACACAGAATTTCTGCGTTCCTGCTTTCCTCAGGCACTACCCTCCCAAGAAAGGCTGTCTTGCTGCTGGGCCATCTGCAAAATCACCATGGCAGGGTAATCTGATAGCCATTAAATGTAGTCCAGATTAGCAGAGTGAATACTTCTGAGACTACTTGATGTCTTCGCAATAAAAGACTGAACTGTGGCAAATGTGGAACTTGGAGCAGGCGTTTTTACGTTAATGCTCAGGTGCCATCTGAATGCCCCTGGTCCCCAGCACTGTGGTTGCAGGGAAGTATCTGTGCTCTGAGGGTTACCTTTTGGTTACCTAAATGTAGTGTCTGACTGCGTGTCAGTATGTATCTTGTTCCTTTAAAAGGTGAGGTAGCACCCTCTTACTTTTACCTGGGATCTGTATCTCCTGCTGTTTAAAGGAATACTCTTCCCTCTTTCTTCAAATAAAACACATATGGATTTGAGCACTTTTTATTGTTTTATCTCTCTGTGAGAGATTGCAAGACAGAGAAGTATTGGACTGAACAATCTAATCTTTCCCCTTTTCCTAAGAAGTTAAGAAGGAATTTCTGCATAATTTAGTCTGCAAAGTTTTCTTCACTTGGTTTATACAGTACATAGAACAAGATACTAAAACTGCTGTAAAACAGCCAATCAAAGATATATTTCGTTCCCAAATGCTAGATGTTAGGACAAGAACTTTCATAGATCCTTCTAACCATTTACAAGTAACTTTTCTCTTACAGATCTGTTTTCTCATTAAACGGAAGCAGCAAAATGCATTTGTCACCTGGCAGAACAAATCCTAGAGCTGAACAAGCAGGTTTTCTTCCTGAAGAATCCCATGTCCTCTGGAAGAAAATCTGCCACGGCACAACCCTTGTGTCCAGCTACGTCTGTGGTACCCTCTGTTCTGATTGAGGACCCCACCACAGGAATGTTACACAGGCATAGAGCTTGTTTCCTCAGTAAAGCGAGAATAAGTTCTTCACTCCTCAGAATTAACAGTCACAGATCTCTTCAGTTGTATTTTTATCTAAGGTTACTGCTCAGTCTTGGGACCTTTGTTTTGTCTGCTGAGAGATCCTGCCACCCAAGTACATGGAAACATGATTAATGTATGTTTGGCTTACAGTTCATGTTACATCAGCCCTCCATGTTCAGTCTGGATTGACAGGCTAGGATTTCTCTCTCCTGTTTGCTGTCTGCTAAAGAGCTCTGGTTATTGATCTTTTAAATATGCTTTCCCACAAATCCTGAGAATTATGTTATCCCTTTACATTCACTGAACAGTTCTCTTGCAGCTTTTTGAAAAGTAGTCTCAGGCTGAGATCATAAAAGTGGACTGCAGGAGTTAGGTGCTCATATTAAAAAACCACTTTAATTTCCATGAGCTTCCATGAAGAGCTTTGTCTCGGTTTTAAAACTCCTGAAAAAGTCAAATGTACATACACACGCACTCACCAGCTGTAAATGATGGAGACGTTATACCCTCTAGTGGCAGGAATATACGTCACTCATTCTGGGAGAAGCACATCAGGATGGAGTACCATATGGGACAATGAAACAGTTATGAACCTGAATAAACTCTTGTAGACCAGGCACGAGCCAGTGTCCTTTATAACAGATTGTCATCTCAAGAATCAAAGGGAAAAGTCTTCTCCAGAAAAATGAGTGCTAACAGCCTAAATTCAGGTACTTAATGGCATGAGGAATCCCCTTTATTGATAGCTAGTTCAACGCAACAAAAACCAGGAATAACTGCAGCAAAGACATTTTCTCTTTGTTTTTATTTTCCTCCATTTTCTGTTCTTAGTCTCAGCTCTTAACACAGAATTACCTCTAATTGTATGAAATAATGCAGTCAAATATTAAAAACTTTTCATGCTTGGTTTTCATTAACAATATATCCTGTAGGGTTAAAAAAAAAAACCAAACAAACAAAACAAAAAACCTCTGGAGGAAGCAAAGTATACTAGGCTTGAGTATTAGAAATATAAACACAAAAATTTTCGGAGAAAAAGAAAGGTTTGTTTTCGGATATTTGAGATCATATCCCTCTAGGTGGTTTTGTTCTTATTCGACAGTTGCCTCAGCAAAGCAATGGGAGGGATAAGCATGTTTAATTCATGCCTGTTAATATATAGTAGGTTGCAGAAAGAAGCTTATGAATTTGCTTTTGAAAGTCTAGTGTTTGGGGTTTGCTAAGCTATTTGCCTGAGGGCAGGATGACATTCCTGTGGCATGTGCTTTCTTGAATTCCACATAATGCACACTCTTTTTTGCCTAAAAACAGAACTAAAAAAAAAGGGGGGAGGGAACCTTCAAGAAATAGTAATTGATAATAAAAAAGTAATAGGCCTTTAACTGGATTCTGCTCTGTGATAAAACATACCGTTGTTCCAAGGTTTGGCAGTGGCATACTGGGGTTATAACCATCAGTTTAAAAACATGTATTATTTACTGCAGTGCTGATCCAAATTGCCATCTCATTTTCAGATTCCCCACCACATAATTCAAAACAAGGTTGCTTCATTTCAGTAACGCTCAGAGACACAGTTTTGTTGTTGTTACATGTTAGTCCATTCATTTTACTTTGCTGCCATGCAAAAACTAGTTGAGTCAACACTTTGTAATTAATTTGAGGTCTCTGACTAATTTCTGCTTTCCCCATTTCAGGGTTCCTATGAAGAAGGAGATTTACTAAAAGGTAATGGCCAGTTTTTTTGTTTCTTCTGCTCTTGCCAGGGGCCAAAATGCTTCAGTAAACTCTGTCACCGCAGGCACATCACTCTGCAGTAATTATTGCACAGCCATCCACGTATCAGCACTGACAAATGAGGAAACCAGAAATGTATAGGTTGTACTTTATAATCTTGCTTTTGCTCATTTAAAAGCAACATAGGCTACCTAGGTCTCCTCAGCCATAATCTTGTTTTCTTGTCAAGAGCTAGAGTTTTTAGAGATCTCTTTTCCAAAGCTGTGGTAATGGTCCAGCTGGGAGCACAAGGTTGCAAACTTTGGCCTCATATGGCGGGCTTCTACCAAGGGCACACATATGAGTGCATCCCCCTGTGGCATCCCACCAGGGAGCCGAGGAATAAAAACATAGAAAAGAAACCGACAACTATCCTAAGGAGTAACAGTCATCAGGACATAATACATTACTATTAAATGATATCTGGGGAAAGGCAAGAGGTCCTTTAAGATTCCCTATGAGGGAAAAAAACTAAGATGACGTTTCCTTTTATTAGACATGAGAGATTTTGTCTAGTTCAGCCTCACGGCAAAAACCCAGTAGGAATCAGGCTTCAGTAGTCCTACTGTTTGTGAAATAGCTAGTTTCGCAATCCATTTGGAAATCCTTAGTAAGGATAACATTATTTACTCTCTTTTATAAGATCATTCAAGATACTTATTGTTCAAAATCCTTATTAAAAGGTTATTGTACGCTGACTGAAGAATAACAAAGCAGAGAGCAAGAAGCAGGACTGGCCATGTGTGTGCAATATAAGGTAGAGAAAACAAATCCAGAGGCTTGGATAAGAGTAGAGACACTGAGGAAACAAAAAGTCACTAGGGAAAGAAGATTCCCGGAGAAGAGGAAAAAAGGATAGCGGACATCCAGTGACAGGGTTAAGGGATGTAAAAACACACAAGGGACAAGTGAGGTGGGAGAACTGAACATGGATAGAAGGATGAGGGATTAAGATCAAGAGAAGGGGCTTAGGCTTTTAGTTTTTGAACCTAGCTGATGATATGGCACTGGAACTGTTTATGCTTCAGAGAAAAGAAAGTCAGCAATGAAAATCTCCTACACTCCAAACTTATTTGGGTTATTGCAGCTGCTATAAAAAGGAAACTGAATAAACCACAAGTTCAAAATGCCTTTTAGAAATGTACTTGACTTCCCAGACAGCTGGTTACATTTGTCTGTGAAATAAATTGTTGTTGGTCGTGGTTCCACCTCCAGCAGTTAGCGATTTTTTTTTCTGTGACAATGAAAAAGTCGCTCTCTGTATCCCAAGCTAATTTCTACTTGCTTCTATATTTCTGCTGCTATACATGTCCCTGAACCAGTGCTAACTCCATGCATCACACCTCTACAAGGAAAAGTCAGTTGGGAGGTAAGATGTTCCCAGAGTTCACAGAAACTTTGTGTGACTTGATGTGATCTCCTTCCTGCCTCCTCTGACTACCTGCCTATGTGGGAATGTAGCTGCTAGGCAGCAAATTTGAACCCATCTGAGTCTTGATGGCCTTCCCCATCTTTTTTTAATATGTTTTACACTCTGTGTCTTCCAACATTTTGATTCATTAAAGTGCACCAGGTGCAGGTGCCCAGGGGCTGTCAGGGGCTCCAGAAGCCTCTGATTGGAGAAGCTGGGGCTGCCCCATGCCAGACACAGCTGGTTGCAGCCATCTCCAGCTGACCCACCACAGGGCACAGCTGAGCCCCACAGCTAACATGGTGGTGTTTCTCAGAAAACATATTTAAGGAAGGGCAAAAATGTCACATAGGTAGAGATGAGGGAGGGGAGAGAAGGTGTGAGGAATAGCCCTGCAGACAGCAAGGTGAAAGCAGGAGGAGAGGGTGCAGAAATTCCTCTGCAGCACCTGGAGAGCCCACGGTGGAGCAGGTTTATCCTGAAGGATTGCAGCCCATGGAAGGGCCCATGACAGAGCAGGAGAACAACATGAGGAGGAAGAAGAAGCAGAGAGCAACTCTTACAGACTGACCCCATAATTTGCTGTTGCCCACACCTCTGTGCTGCTTGAGGTGACAGGAAGCAGAGGAGCTGGGAGTGAAGGAGGGAAGTTGAGCCTGGGAAAACAGGGGGAGGTGATGGAGTAAAGGTGTTGTCTTAATTTGTCTTTGTTTCTCACTATCCAGATCTATCTTAATTGACAGTAAACTAAATACGTTTTCCCCAAGTCAAGCCTGTTTTTCCCATGACAGTGATTGCTGGGTGAGTCTCCTTGTCTTTATCATGACCTGTGAGATTTTTCATCTCATTTTCTTACCTTATCCTGTTGAGGAGGAGCAGTGAAAAAGTAGCTAGGTGGGTGTCTGGCTGCAGTCCAAGCTCAGTCCATCAGAGAGGGTTAGGCAGAGCAGCTGCTGAGCATATTACAGCTCAGATCAATGGGATCCATTGCACCTTTCACTTATCCTGTGCACAGTGCCTATACTTTGGGAGCAGGTCACGGCCAAGCTAAATCAGCAATACGGACAGAAAAATGCTTGATTCAAATGACTCTCCCTATTTAAATTTACTTTTGAGCCCATTGTCCAACTAACATTGAGTAGCATGGGTCTAAGAAGCATTTTTCTTCCTGAGGTAATGGTGATTGCCTAAATCCTCTGCACTAAACCCCTTAATGAAGTATTTAACTAGAAAATGAGAATTATATTGTTTAAGCTACTTTGTGCCACAGTTTGTGGACTGACATAGATGAGGATGTATGCTGCTTTTTCAAACTTTCCTTTCTTCTTTTAGGGAAAAGTATGTTCTCTATTTTTCTCCAAGTACTTCGGTACATTCTTTATGGCATTTCAGAAAAAATTGGTAGCAGCAACAGCAGATCTATAAGACATTTTTTGTCAACACTCTCCCTCCATCATCAGTGAATCTATTTTCTCTTCCAGGCTTTTTTTTTTTCTCCCTCAGAAACATTTGCTGAAATCTGTAAGTTCTTTGTCCAGCTACTTTGACAAAGAAATATTATTCTTAACATAAATACAAGTTCTATAGTTTTCTATTGAATTCTATGTATTGTTTTTACTCTGTACCCAAACTGAGTTTTTAATCTCTCCTTTGTTGTTTTGTTTGGTTTTTTTTTTCAAATGCAGGAACACTTGCAGAGCCAAGTCTCATCACATATAGTATCCTCTGCCAGACTGAATGTCATTTAGGCTGTTATTGCTTTTGCATGGCTCTAAAGTGCAGAAGGGCAAAGGAAGCCTAACCAACTTTTGCACAAGTACTAGGCTTTATGGGGTCCCACACGTCTTTGAAGTAATACGTCCTTTTTGTAGTACTCCTCTCTGCATTGCTGAATGCAGAGGGCACAAAGAAGACCAACCATTCACACACACACCTCCCATCAAGCGCACCATAGTAACTGTGTGCTGCACAGCTCTGAGAGACACCGTGCCAGACACAGGCACGATGCCATGTGGACTTTTCTCAGGAGTAATTTTGCTGCTCTCTGCCAATACCACAGAGCTGTTCCCTGAAGGCAATTGCTGCAGTACTCTCTATTTTTGTGTTTTAAGTGTGAGGTGATGGCTCTGTCTGAGTGAGCGGGAACCATACGAACATACATAGGAAATTATTCTCTTGGCTCTAGAGTAGTTGCTGCACAGGGCAAGTCCCAGAGGTTTGCATTTGTTTATAATCAACAAAGTTTGCACTGTAACGAGAAACATAAGACACTCTCCTGTCATGGGCAAGGCTCGTTATACATAGAGGAGCTCACACACTCCTTTCAGAAGAACTGCTAAGAACAAGCAGAACAATGTTATACTTTGCTGGACAGTGTTAACATTAGACAGTGTAGTAAGTTACAAATTACTGTAAGACTTCTTCCATAGACACTTTCTGTAACAAATTGGATTACAATAACCTTAGAAATTTATCTTCTGCTTCTTCAAAAGAATATTGTCAGAAAGAAACCAAACATAAGAGACACATGGTACTCTCAGTATATCTGTCTTGTTTCTTCCTTAGCTGTAATAATTTCATTTCCACCAATGCCACCTCATAAGGGAGAGAAAAAGTTGCCAGGAACAGATAAAAGGGTGAACAGATTCCAAACTGTGTCAAAGGAAAGCCTGCTTAAAAGTCAGCTGATTTTTATTGGGCGTAGCCTAGACATTGGGATCCACGGAAAGAAGAACGTCAGACTGAATTTATCATCCGCTGCCAAGGCATTCCCAAGGTCTGGCTGGAGCTGGAACAGCCCTGGCCTTCCACCGAGGGTTTTATCACTTTAAGGAAACAGATCAAGATACTTTTTAATTTCTTGCATTTTGTTGAAGTCAATTGCACACCATGACCTTCAAGACAGTCAGATCGTATTAAAAATAATTTAAAAAAAAAAGGACAAGAAAGCAACATGATTCTGGATAAGAGGAGGCTCTTGAGTATTAGAAAGACCAAATATTTATCCTCAAAACATGTATGCAGCATGGGAATCCATCTATCTCTCATTAACTTACACAACTTTCTCCATTTGGAGGTATTTTTTTTACTAGCTCCTCTCGCTCCTTCCCCTGTGACATGTACTCTTCTTTTTTTCTAGTTTCCAGAGGTTTTTCTTCTCTGCTCCATCTTCCTACATTTAACAATGCTGAGAAGAAGCCATACAGTGCTGCACAGAAGCATGATATTTAGGGACTATCCATGAACTTAATATGGAACTGATGGAGAAAAAAACCAAACCAAACCACACCCAAACCAAACCAAATGAAAGCACCACATTAAAATAGCAACTCTATGTCTTCACCAAGATCTGTATAAGGCCCTGTTCGTTGCATTTGCAGCTAGCTTATACTGTCTCTCACTCACCGAGAATTTTCTGTGAGTATGCTTTGCCCACCATTCGATCTTGCTGCTGGTTCTAATGAGAGGTCTTCCATGCATTCAGGCAGCAAAGTATCTGGAAAAGATTCCTCAACGAAACAATCTTTTCAACATTTATCTCATGTGAGATGTATGAGAATATAACCCAAGTTATGAAACATCAAAGAATGACATACCCTGAAGAGAAATTTAAATGTCTGGAAATGTTTAACTGAGGTGCAAATACAAGAAGATATCATAAGCATTTGAAAAATAAAGAATTGCATGAAGTAATTATATTGCAAGCTTCTGTTTGTGACAGTCCATAACACAATAATGATGTGTATCTAATGATATTTGAATGCAGGAAGTTTCAAAGTGATACAAGCTTTAAAAATTTATGTAAGGCATAAGTACAGTGGGAAACGAAGAGAGAAGCCAAAAATTTAATCAGATTCAGAATAAGACTGAATATTTATATGCATATCCAGAACGATTTGATAACAACAAAAATATGTCACGTAATACTGACCAAGATTTCAATTGGTATTGAAAGAAGAGAAGAGCTCTTTACACTCACATCTGCCTAGTAGGTCTTTCTGAAAGAAATCTGCCACATCTATGTCAAAGACAGAAAACCTTGCTTCCATTGCCTCTAGTTCTCACCCAGTATGCCAGTTCCTATTTTCTTTGATGCTGAGTGATCTTAAAACTGAGTGTGAAAGGATAGTGACCAGAAGAAAAGAGAGTAGGGACCTGTGCTGTATTAGCTGAAATCGAGGTAATTTTCCTTGCAGTTAGAATCTTTTCTTCTTAGTAGCTAGCACAGGTTTTTGATTTAGTGTGAGAATAATGGGATAGTACCACTGGATAGGATTAATGTTTTCTTCCACTAGCTTTCCAGTGTTTGGGGTTTGATAGGAAAAGAATGTAAGAACTCACTGATATCTTGGCTGTTGTCAGGGAAAGCAAGGACTTTCTCAAGTTACTAGATGCAGGTTCAAAACAGCTGGGAGGGGCACAAATGGAACAGCTCCTAGGTTGACAGCCAGGTTGATCAATTCCATACCATCAACATCGTACTCCATACATAAGTGGGAAGTTGCTGGGGACAGCCCTTCTGCTTTGATGGCCACTATCCATGAGGGGTCCTGCTCCTGTTCTTGCTCCCATTACCTGACCTGTGACTTCTCTGCATCCTACTCTTGATTTCCACATGTTATTGGAGAGCAAGAGCATGTGTCACTGTGCTTGCAGTGTCCACCCACCGGCATTCACTGCTGGGAGTGTGCATTCCAGCCTGTAAGTATTGCTTTGTACCATTCTACTTTTATTATTATTCTATTAAATCTCTTTCTGTTTCAACCCATGGGTCTTTCTTCCTTTTCTCTTCCTCCCGCAAGGAAGAGCAGCTGTTTACGGTTTAGCCACTGCCCAGGGTTAAACAGTAACAGGATCCTATAGTTGCAAGATAATAAATTGTGAGTTTTCTTATCTTCTGTGTTTCTGCTACTGAACTATACCAAGTATGCTCCTGAAGTGTTGTTAACAGGTGCATTTTTAGAGCTTGCTGCTATTAAGACAAACTCCTTGACTGTAAAAACTATAATTGTACCTTGAAATCTCTGGACCTTCAACTTTACAGGGAAGATGGTGTGTTACAATATGTGAAGTGCTTCAGAAGACAACAGTTCCCAATCTCCACATGTTCAATTCCTTTCAAAACCTATGTTAGACTATCTTATATTGAAATCTGAGGGGGAGGGAATCCTCCAGTTAGTTGTTATGTTGTTGTCAAGACAAGACTGGAAGGACTAAAACCAAGAGAAAACAAAAGATCCTCCATACTCAAAAAAAAACCAACCCAACCCCCCCCAAAAAACCCCAAACCCTAAAGCAAAAGTAAAAAACCCCATATTTTAAAGTAATTACTCCATTAAATCATTTCAAACAGGGCCTCTGCCAGACTCCACTCCCTTGTAGTAACATAACTGGAATGATTCACCGAGTCAAGAGCTCAGAGGTTGCCAGTAACCACTGTATGTCATACGTTTTTCGGATTCAGTAGGAAATACCAAATTAAGGATCAGTAAAATGTCTTATATACATGAGGCCTGCCATGGTATAGTGTAGGAAAGGGATCATATGTGCTTGCAACTGGGATGGCTTCAAAACATTCCATACCGAAAGAGGGCTTAAATGGTTTGTGGGAAAAGACATTTATCTTTTTACCTGTATGGGAATCTCCCACACTGCTCCTACTGTGACTTTGACCTGTTTTTCTCTTCCCACCCACCAAAAATCTCTTTCAGATTGCTGGTAATACCAGTCACATACAGTTTGTGCCTTTCTACTCTTTTTCTGAACCTGGAAATTAACAAGTGCAACACAATGAAAGAGGGATATTATTAAAGCTTTTCCTATTTAGTGCAAATCCATTTAGTTCACAACACTAAGTGCTTCAGAAGCTAGTTTACAATCACAAAATAATTTAGGTTGGAGAGACCTCTAATAGTCCTGTGGCCCCACCCCCTGATCTGACTATGAGTAAATATTGAATTAGAGCAGATTGCTCAGGGCTGTGTACAGTCAAATTTTGAATGGTTCCAAGGATGGAGACTTCACAACCCGCTTTGGGAACCTGTTCCAGTGTTTGACCAGTTTTGCAAGGTGTTTTTTTAATCCAATCATAATTTATTCTGTTTTAACAAGCCTTTTGATTTAAGAAGCCTGGAGAAAGAAACAAATCCTTCTATTGCTTCCATATGTCCTTTTGGAAAGACACCATGAAGTCCCCACTGATTTCGCATAATAAATAAGACTTTTCTTTGGCTTGTTTTCACTTGGTCCTATTCACCATCCCTTGTCTTCTCCACATTTCCAATCTTGGCACCCCCGAGCACCTACAACGCCACAATTTTGGGCCAGAGCTGCCGATGGCAAAACAACTTGGTGCCAGAACTGTTTCCCTGTGAAAGACTTCAGAGCACTCCAGCCTTGGCTTCAAGGGCACAGCCTGCATTTATAGTTGCTGGCTGTTCTCAATCCCTTCCCCAAGGGAGCAGGAACCTCTTGCAAGATTAGCTGTTTAACAGGAATCTAGCAGTGGTCTGGCTGGCATCAGGGTTTACGTACTACACTCAGTTCTTTGTGAAATCATTGCAAACTGTTTTCTTAATATCTTGCATTTACTACAGCTCAATACCTAGATGATGTTCTAGCCTTGACATTGTTAATTTGAGACATGCCATCCATAATTTAAAAAACAAAAGAAAACAAAACAAACCCCAGTTTTAATATAGAGAAAAGTCCAAATTCCAGTTTTTAAAGATGCCAAATAGTATGAGTCTGTTGAAACTGTTAAATTATCAGAAGTGAAAATAATTAATGCAGCAGGGAAAAGTGTTTTAATGTGAACAGTTTAAAATTTTTTCCAGATCATTTGGCAATAGTTTAGATGGGCTGGATGTGCTGGCTTAATAAGCCATTCTGGATAGGGAAAAAGTCTCAGCACCACTAATACTGCTCAGAACAACCTAAGTTGTGGAGGGATCCTCAAATTTGGCAATTCCCCTCTTCATCTGACTATTTTGGCTACTCCAAAACACATCATCATAATCTGTGTATTAAACCAGATTTTACCAAAACCATGGTTAAGAGAAGAACCAGCCACCACCACTACACGGACAATTGCTCTGAGAGTTGAATGTCTATTTTCTCCATTGAGGAAACCAATCATTTTCTTGAGATGCGTTGTAACACATGCACATTGGACTTTGCTACATTTTTTGTTCCTCCCCTAAGCTCTTAAGTCTGCATACACACAAATACAGAGAAATTTGCTCTTCGCTTCCAAACCACAAGCCTTCTATAGAGTCATTGATACTTCTGTGAGAGAACTAGATGGACTTGAGAAGACTGGATAAACAGCTCCTCAGATTTACAGACTGTAATGATTTGTGGATAGAGAAACCTTTCTGGTTTTGGTTTCCAGCTTCACACTCAGATTGCTGGAGAAGTTTGTCATTAAATAAAAGAGAATAACAGCAACAAGAAGAAAAACGTATTTATGAATGGATTATTAAAATTTTTTTATTGGAATGGTGGGCAGATCTCTCCCAACTCTCTTGCTTTATAATGCCAAGCATTCAAATACACATTCATCATGAAAATGTAGGATAAGGAAGTGAATCTGAACTGCAGGAGAGGTCAGAGTTAATCGCCTCGTTTTCTGCCTCTCCTAGACAAGTCCAAGAACTCAGTCCTTTTCTTTTCTTGCAGTCTGCTGCACGACGGCCTGATATGATAGTAAGGAATAGGATGAGTTTGTCTCCATAATGCAGCAGAAGAAAACAAAAAAGTTTAGAAAAATACTTTTCTGATGGGTCTGAGGGAATGAAGCATAGAGGATGGTTTGGAATGGTTTGGAAAGGTCCTTGAAAAAATTATTGTGCTAAAAAATTTATTTCTCAGCTACATCATTTACATTTTCTTGCAGTAAATAATAAACTCTCATTCCATCCAAAAAAAATCTTACTTCTGAAAGCATTACTTATTTATATGACACTCTACTGGTACAGAATAGCAGGCATTCAGAAAACTCTTGTGCGTAGAAACTAATGAAGGTTAAAATCTCTGCTATATTTCTTATCTTCTAAGACCACAGTGTTCACTTGGTGGAAAACAGTGCAAAAAAAAATCAAATACTTTTAGTCTGTTTTGCATAGTCACAAAAACAATTCGTAAATACATACACGCATGTATGCATACATACATATATATAAACTCTCTTAGAAAATAAGCAAAACAAATGTAAGAATTGTGGGTGATAAAAGCTGGTTTTGATTGTTTAATTGAGTAAAAGGATAGAAAATTAGGCTGAGGCTGAGATCCAACTGAGAGGTAAATGAAGGCTTGTACGTGAGAAAGGAAAGAAATACAAGTAGAGAAGCCAGAAACAGAAGTGGAATATTTTCTTAGTGCCTGTCAATTAGCAGAGATGTCATTGCGACTCTTCAGTTATGTAATAGCAAGGATAATGATGTTACACCACTGGAAGGACGTGATAAATAGACTTTCTTATCTCTTAGTATTTTTCTTTCGTATTATTCCTGTACAACAGAAGTCCAAGAGTAATATCTGTGCTTATAAGACCTACGGAGATCTACTATTAAAGTACAGGTCATGGAAAAAATGCAGGAGAAGATCTGGTAGAAAAGACACTGCATGAGTTATGCGTGAACAAAACCAAAAAAATCAGATAGCTTACTGATCTGGAAATGAACCTAGGAGTTGTCATGGGGAAGAATCAACCCACTACACATCTACAGTAATAAAGGAAACTCAAAGCACATGGCTATCTTTATAGGGAGAGTGAATATAAATCACAAGGATGTTCTGTTTTTACTAACCGAACTCATCTGAAATGCAGCAAGCAGCACTAATCACCATAACGCAAACAAGATACCATCACTGCAAACAGCACCGGGAAAGATCCTGACACCAACAGGGCGATGGCTACTAATTTTAAACTGTTTGGAAGCTTGTCTTAAGGTGAGAAAAAAGGTTTAAAATGGAACCGCAGAGTCTTTAAAATAGCTATGTTAAAAAAAAAATAATCCCAAATCACCAACATTTCTTTATAGAAGTTTAGTTTTGTTTTTGAAACTACTATTATTGCTTCATTTAGAAACTTTATTTTCCTATCTTTGATGTGTTACAAAAATTCCAGTCTTTATCTGCTTTGTCCACTGCCTAAATGGACTGGTGCTATGTCAGAAAACTTACATTTACCTTCTCCCATTCATAAAAAATTATAATATTGTAATAAGTACTTCCTCAAACAGTTACTTGCAGTTCGTCAAAATTTAGAATTTATAATTCAATTTTATTTGGGATATTTGTGAAAGTTGCTTTTGGTCCAGTATTAAATGGTAAGCTTAAGTCTGTTCTGAACTTACTAAACTTTTAAATTGAGTTTTACTAGCGTCATTCAAAGGCAGATGAAATTATAAACTTCTAATATGACCCATTTATCATTCTTACACATTAAGCCAAATCTGAGAATATATGTTAAATGAGTTTGAAAGCTTATAATTTTATAGTTTAGTTTCAAAACGTCTATTTAAACTTTTCCCTTATTTCCTAATGTGATGGGGATATCTACTCTATTGTCACTGCTAGACTGCAAATTCTAGGAAGTGAGGATTCAGTATTTAAATACCAAGTCAAGCAGCAAGAACATGATATATTTTACAGACAGATCTAAACAAATTAATGAACAAAAAAAAATCAAATCACGGAATATGTAATGTTAGGTTATCAATAAATAGTTGAAAAAATAAGTTTACATGAAGGATGTGTTTACGTTTACAAGCTTCTCAGGCAACACATTTCTGTTCTAGAGAGCCTTCAATAAAACCTCCATGATTTTGGTTTTGTAGGATCTACAGCTTAAACTGGAAAAGTTGAAAAAAAAAATGTCCTCCCAAAAATGTGTAAGGATAATTATTTTCTTTCCGCTTCTTTCTTAGGTACAAACACTAATTTTAAATTGCTTTCAAATCTGCCAAGAAACAAATTCTGAGAAGTACATCCCACCCCTCCCACTCCTAAATTCTCAATAGAATACTATTTTCAGGTGAAATATCACCATTGGGCCCAAAGAAATCTTAGTAGACTACTCCAGGTGAAAACTGAGCAATTATTCAGTATTATCTAGAGCAATAGCTTAAAATTTGGACGTCTGTTATTTTGGAACAGCTCTAGTTTTAATATTAACTTTAGGAATAAAGCCAACAGTTGTGCTGTTGCATTTTTCCCCCCATATATATTAAGGTGTGTTTAACTCCCCTTCCTAAGACCTACTCTCTTCATCATGAAACTAGTATTAACTTCCTACAAAGCAGAAGATATTTTTGTGCCTTCAGCATGATGAGGGGAACTGAGATGACTGATAGCAAGCAGTTATTCACCCCTGGGTGAGGGCATTGGTAGGAGTGGAAAGTTAATGAAGAATTAGGTGTTGGATCTGGGAAAGATTTTTTAAGAGATTATTTAAAGCATGTAAAGTCTTTCCTCTGGCAACAAAATCACCACCTGAGCTAAATGGATATCAACAAGGAGACTAAATCACATCTCCCGCCTGCCAACTTCTCACTCAGTGACTCCCAGCAAGTCAGCACAAAAATATGCCACTGCACATGAATGTTGTTCAGTTTCTAAAACAAATAAACACGCAATCAAATCTCTTCATTGTATAAAATACTGCAGACTGAAATCTCCACACGTACTCTCGCAACCAGTGTTTTACTCTGAGGAAGGCAGGTCCTCCAGGATGAGGGGGAATCAAGGTTTTGTGGCAACCCAGTTGTAGGTTCCAGCTCCCATCTGGTTGGTGGGTCAGGACTAAGGTCTCAGGTTAAGACCTCAGATGTGTGTTTCTCCTGCCTAGTGTCTCACACACCTCTTAAACTTACTCTGGCTTTGTACACAGTTTTCCAAACACAGGCTCTGCAGACTAAGCGGAGTCATCTTCTTAATCAGCAGTAGATGTTTTCAAAAGGAGATTGTCATCCCAGGAGCCTCATGCTTGGTGTGCATAGCTCAAGATCTCATTCATATCTTACTGGTCACACAAAATCTGAAGTCTCCAGAAAGGTGGTGTCTTAGAGACTTTGACTAAGATGGCATCTATGCTCCTATCTTCCTTTAAATTAGCATAAAGGTGTATCTACATCTTCTTTATGTCATATTGAAACACGAATGAAGACTAAGGTTCAGACATCCAGCAAGGAATAGAACAACTTCTAAGAGCAAAGACCTGGATACCTCCTGGTGTCTGAGGGCTAAATCCTGGTGTCAGTGAGTTCAGCATGCTCTCTCTGTTTCTAGGAGACAGTTCCTATCCTCTCAGTAAACAAAGAGGTGTAAATTCCCAGAACTAAGTTCCCAGAATTCAGGATCCAAGCAGAAGACAGACAAACAGCAAATGAACTGTCAAAACACTTGTCATAACATAACGCATGAACACGGGAGCAAAATTCTTCCCTCTTTGGCTTATGCCTTTATTCATCAGGAAGGAAAAAAGAGAAGGCTATTTTCAATGGCTTATACATAATTTCTCCTAGCTAAGGGCAACTTTGTTGCTTTGTCACTCTCAAGACTTCTTTAGGTAAAGACAGAGATAAACCAGAGATGCACAAAACAATCTGAGGAGTGTGGGTAGGAACAGTGTGTTAGTCCCATCAGTTCAACCACTTTTGTCAACAAAAGAGTGGGGTCCTCCCTGCATTTGTCACATCTGCTCTATATGCCAACCGTGAGACAGTATGAAGAGAATGTGAACACAAGGTTTTATCACTATTTTCCCTAATCTTCTTTTATTAGAACATATCCATGTATTCCCAGGGACTAGGGTCATGCAAGGTCTGTTGAGCTCTCAGTCGCACTGTCACTGGTCTTTACACTAAAGTGTAGAATATAGAGTAAAAATAAATTATTTGCACCCAAATCAGAGATTAGGCATTGAATGGCTCAAAATACCATGTGCCAAACATGCTTCAGTGCCTGATGAACAGTTCCTATGGGTGCTGCCCTTCAGACAGGCAAGTCACTATCCTGACTCCCCTGGAAGGCATAAGCTTTTGATGGGACAAGATAAAATGAAAGACAGCAAGCAGGGAACTGTGCTTCAGACTTTCTTCACCATGCCTGAAATCTCATGAAGTTCATTAGAGAAATGAGATTCAGGGGTTTTATTGTGTTTTTTTCTCTCTTCACAAACCACAGAGAGACACAACTAGTTGCTGGCTAGGCAGACACTGCCCACAGCTAGAGCCTTCTTGGCAGAGAATATTTTCTGTATGGCAGTCAGTCAATTACAGCTTTGTTTAAATTTTCAGTTCATCTCTGTGTAGTGGGTTAGTTAATCGTGTTCTGCAAGTGGCAATTTACAGTTGGAGACAACACACTTTTTCCTAAACAGAAGTCACCTAGCCTCAAGGCACTGTATTCAACTCTGAAATAGCTAGTATATTCAGCCTGTACAGTCTATCCTCAGTCGTTAGTGTTGATTATTTCAAGCTTGTTGTATAGAAGTTCCAGGTTCCCTGAAGCAGAAATTTATCCTCAGCAAAAAAATTCATTGTAGCAACACAGGCTTGGAACGAAAAAGCCAGAGAAAATAACCTATGCCTAGCAGTCACACTGAAGAAACTCCTTTTTTTCTGTGCTCATTACCCATGAATGTTGTCACATTTTAAGTGTGCAAACCATGTGGGGATGTAGGAATGATACGTATTCCCAAATGAATGGCAGAGTAAGACCAGAGTGTGATTTCCTCAGGCAGTCTGCCCTAAATTATAGCTTGGGTATCTGTCTGAAAGTAAAATGATGAGATCATAAAAGGTCTGAGAAGCAGCTGGATGGGTATATCTGTGTGTGTTGGCCCTTGAGAGAGACTGAGTATGCCAGAGCCAAACTGCAATTGGTCCAACTGAAGAATAGAACTGATTTTACTCTATAAGATATAGCCCATGCTCAAAATGAAACACCTGTGCTGAAAGGAGGCTTTACATGAAGCAGAAAACAGAGTGGATAAACACTGAAATTCTGTTATCCAAAGAATTATTTCCCCCTTATTCATGTGGAGAACTAAATAGAGCTTTTAACAATCAGTTCTGTTGCCTTCTCTTCCCTCTTCTCCATGACATGTCATCATCCCTCTCTTGCCAAAGACATACTCCTAACTAACCCTGGGCTCCCATTCCTAAAAATGCATAAATGTTCAATGGAAAAGGGGCAGAAATCCAGATTCTCCCTCTCCTGAGTGCCCTTATCACTACCATACAAAGTCACATTTCCATATTTTATCTCCTTTTTATGAAGAACATTTAGCAAGACTATGAAAAGGGCAGCTTCAGCGATGAAGCCCATGGAAGAGTAAGTGGCAGTTGTGGCATTCGCCAGGGTACGGGAGAGTCTTCCAGAAGGTCATTGGAGTTGAGTCTTCCAAAACCAGAACATCATCTTTGGTGAGTGCCCTAAATTCTAATTTTTCCAAATGGGAAGCTGGGTCTGAAGCTCCAGCAATCAAAATGTAGCTGAACATTTAGCCATCTTTAAAGCACACCAAAAGATAAACTGGGGCCATAATGGCTGAAGTTTGAGACCTAGGCACTTACAGGTGGTATTTAGCACAAAAGTTGGAGGAGTTCGTTGTATGACTTATTTATTTTCATGTGTGGAGGAGGGTGGTGCTGGGTATGCAGGTGCTTCAGCTGTTTCCTGTTAAGTGAATATTCTACACAGCTGTTGTCCAGATGCCCTGCTAACAGTCAAGATATGTTTTTGTTCTCGTTTACTGCAAATGGGTACAAAGGTGTCATGGCTGGTGGCTTTAGTCTTAATCCTTGAAGAAACAACAAACAACAGGGTTTGTAGGTTGGGTACATAATTCACGGAAGGAAGGAAGGAGGGAAGGAGGGAAGGAGGGAAGGAAGGAAGGAAGGAAGGAAGGAAGGAAGGAAGGAAGGAAGGAAGGAAGGAAGGAAGGAAGGACCACAGTGATACTCTTCAACCACACACACCTCAGCTGGGAACAACTTGGCCTCTCTCAGTGCAATTTTGACATTCAGCAGGATATGTCACCATTGCTGATCAGATGTTTTCTTCTTTCATTACTTGTTCTGTGAACTCTCTAGCATGCTTCCAGTGGAGCAGGTCTCCTTCATGAGCTAAGGCACTCTGTCTAGAAAAGAGTGTATGTTTCTTAAGACAACCCTGTGATAAAAAATGTTTATCACCACATAGTTCTGCAATTTCTCATGCATCTCTGATGAGCTCACCTGCCCTCTGCTCATTAATCCACCTCCTCAGGCTGCTCTCAGCATGCCAGATCTCTGGGGGGTTTTCTGCAGCTGCCATATGGGGGGAGAAGATATCTATGGCTAAAATGTTTTCTTCTTCTGACTCTCAGTGTAAAACTCCCTCCGAATAGCTATTCAATGCATGTCAATAACTGGTACAAAAAAATTTATCTGACAGAGCTCAAAAGAAGGACAATTTTAACAAATAAGAGGGGAGAATGACATGTGTCACTTGCTTCCAGTTCTAGGCATACCCAAGAAGTTAGTTGCTAAAACTGAAATATATTTAGGTCTCTAGATTTTGTTTTTCTTTTTGGCTCCTGATGAACTCCAAATAGCTGACTTCATAAAAGTTGAAGAAGTTTATAAACCCTATAAAACCTTAGGTTTATATAGTTAGTGATGCAAATAAAAAAATAAATTATAATGTAAGAAATCCAACTACATTAATATGTGTGCTTGCATTTAAATCTCTACAACACTTTTAAATCACATTTTTTTCTGCTAAATATCCAGGTAAATACATAATATTTGCTGATAAAGTGAAGCATAAATGATCTACTGCCCTTTCTTTGAAACTTTTTGACTGCTTTACAACCAGTTGACCTGACAGCCATTTCCAACTAATCAGAACAACCTATGAGCACTGTGGTACCTACAACCCCAGATTTGTAATACAGTTAAAGAGTTGCTGTTTTGCAGCAACTGAAGATGATCAACAGGATAGAGAAATTATCTTTTCTTACTCTGTTTCTTGCTCAATGTCTTCTTGTCCAACATGTGTGAAAAGCTGACTTCAACAGAAACAAGCTTGATCCTGGGATTTGGGGACTGGGGCATTGCTGTCTTTATCTCTCAGACCGAACTGCACCAGTAGCAGCTGCTTGCTTTATAGCTTTTCTGTGTTCTGGTTACAACAAAAAAGCTGACCCGTAATTTTCAGTTGACACTCGTATGTACAAGCTCTGATTTTGTGTAGCACTGTTCACTTCAAAGAGTCATTTCAAGACAGAGTGGTAGCAAATACATGTTTACAAACAATATGCTGCAGAAGGTATTTATTATTGAAGTGGCAGAATATTTGCCATTATTGTCTGACAATTTTTTGTGTTATTCTAGTAGAATACCAGTCAGTGTTTGACATTAACTGTGCAAATACTGGATATCACTCTAGTGGGTGTCCACTAACCATGTGGTTCTTACCTCAAATGGGACTTGTTATTGCTTTGCAGCTTTAGTCTCCGCAAGGTATGAGAGTGGCTTAAAATGTTTTCCTTATAAAACACATTGATAGAGCTGAAGAGAGCATTTTAAGCCTGATGAACAGATCCATTTAGTGGAAACATAGATTGCATTGAACTAAAACTAGTGATAAGAATAGTAAAATCTACATGTGCCTAAATGGATATAAAATAAATTTAGGACACACACGTAGAGTAAAACTTAAACAATGTTAGGCACTGCACTACTGTCTTCGTTATAAGATAGCTGGCAAATGTTGATTAAAATTCACAGCCCCTTGTAACACATATAGGAATCATTATAGAAAACCTGGGGATGGATTTGTCAGCTCTTTAAAATTACATATCAGCACTCCATTCTTTGGACCCTTTGCTGTGCAAGATAATATCTATGTATTTACCTGAGTTTGTTTTGTTTCCTCTTTTGCTCTGTTGTTTTTTTTTTGTTTTGTTTTCTTTTTTTTGGTGTTTGTTGTTGTTGCTGTTTTTGCTAAGGCTTCAAAACTTTCAATAAGATTTAGCTAGCAGTTAAATCTGTGAATTATTATCTAGACGTTCTGCCTAGATAAAATCCTGCTTCCTTTCACCTACTGGTGACTTCCAGACTGCTCTTCTTTCTGCCCCCATAAATCAGTCAAAGTGACAATCTCTGCTTTCCTTGTAACTCTTTCAATCCTCTATCTGTTAGAGAGCTTTTAATTACATTGCAAAACTTGAATTTTTGTCTCTGCATTAGGTAGAAATAAAACCCAAGATGATACTGCTTGAGATTGGGTGTTAATATGATAAGTACAATAACCTTAACAATAGCCATGAAGGATATATTATGTGGTTTTAGGAGCTTGTTGAAATCTCACAGTTTGCCTTAATGTTGTGTGTTTGAATAGCACAAGCAATTAGATTCTTAAATAGCATTGCTAAATAAAAATAATATTAAAGATACACTACATTCAGTGGCATTGAGTTTGCAATTGTAGCTATTACAACAGCACACATATTTGCCAATTGAAAACACATCTGTGTTGGAAAGACATAGAATGAGAGAAAATCCATGATTCAAAGAAATTCCAACTCAAATGTCCAAGGCGTGTCACTTTTCCCTGTGTTTTCTCTGCTTCATTATGTAGCAATCTGGAAAGGTTCATAGAAATCTCACCCATTTTGGAATCATAAAATGATAAATAAACTACAAGAAGACTGATGAGGCTGAAGTTTGAGGATAGGAGCAGGAAAAAAATACAGCGTATTTGAAATGAACTAACGTTGTAAGAACTCATTTGTTGCCCTATTAAACATTTGTATTTTGAAATAATATACAAACTATTTGCACAAACTTTCATTCCCTTTCCCTCTGTTTTCTAGAGTTTATGTTAATACTAAACTATACTATACCGTACTATACTTTACACCTGAGTGTGCACGTGATTTTGTGGCACCTCTCCCAAAAAGCTACATAAATTTAGACAAATGTCCAGTCCCTAACACAAAAATTTGCATAATTACAGGACAGCACCAATAAAGTTTTAAGAAAATGACTATATGATTCCCATGTACAAGAATTCTTCATTTTCTTGCAAGTAGTTGTCCTGGTTTTGGCTGAGACAGTTAATTTTCTTCCTAGTAGCTGGTATGGTGCTGTGGTTTTGATTTAGTTTGAGAATAACGTTAATAATACACTGATGTTTCAGTTGTTGCTAAGTGGTGATGGACTTCTCATCTTCTCATGCTATGCCAGTTGCATAAGAAGCTGAGAGCGGGCACAGCCAGGACACCTGACCCAAACTGGCCAAAAGGCTATTCCATACTGTATGACATCATGCTTGGTGTATATTTTGGGGGAAGAAGAAGGAAGGGAGGAACTTTGGAGTCATGGCATTTGTCTTCCCAAGTAGCCATTACATTTGATGGAGTCCTGCTTTTCTGGAGACATCTGCACACCTGCCTGCCTATGGGATGAAAAAACACAGTTGGGATTTTTTAAGAGAAGACAAAACTAGCAGCTCTCTCTAAATTTATTCAGGGGTTCCTGCTACAATAGTTGACTGAAAAAATATCACCACCCCAAGACCCTACCTCTCCCCACACTTCCACTCTCATCTGAAACACCCTAGAAGACAGCAGCGCACTCCTCAAACTCTGACCAGGATCTGGACTGTGCACTCAGGGCCCATGCCCATTTCTAATCTTTGTTGTTAGCTGTTCCCATAAGAATTTTGTTGATTAAATTTTCACTGTTACACTAAAGTCCCCCATCACAGTTCATTTTTTTTATATTCAGTTGTCTGAATTTGACCACACAAGAACACACATCTTAGAGAGTCCTGTCTGGTGTACTCATAGCATTTAATGCAGGATAACCCCTTACCAAGGGCTGAAGGCAGAGCACTGCTTTATCTTGGGGGACAGTTAGCAATTTGAGCAGACACGATGCCTCCACAGCATGAAGGATGTGCCACCACACATTCAGATAGTCTTCTACAATGTCCCTTCTGTCCCTTCCCTGGCCCTCGTGTAAGTTAATCTCCACCAACTCTAGAGATGCTGTCTGGTACAGACTCTGCTCAAAGTACTAGAAATATTGCAGCAGTGATGGTAGGCCCATACCTCTTTGAAAATACAAAAAAAAGGATGCAATTCATAAAGTCATTTTGCTGCTTATTTAACAATTTTAACCCTGAATTGAGAGTTTTTCCTACTGTTAATTTAAATATTATTATGATTGTTCATATATATTACCAGTTCAGTACTTCTTCCAAATGTGAAATGAACAAGTGGAAAATTTTCTTCTGAAAAACTGCAGGTTGTAAAGCTGGTGTGGTAGTTTCTGATTTATTCCTCTCAAATTGTCCATAAAAGAAAGAGATTTCAGGACATAATTTAGAATCACACCACTACTTAGCTACCTTGTTGGGACATCTCTGCAACTGTTTCTGCTGCTAATTAATGAGTAACAGCACTTAGAACTTAAGAAAGCAAGTCTTTTTGACTACATGAGAAGAATTCATGTCTAATACTTTAATGCAGAAGTGCATGATGGGAATGAGGTAAATCACAGTATGTCGTTTTGAACATAGCCTGAATGTATGCATAAGCATAAAACATAAAACGTCAAGCTTATAGGCCCACTGTAAAGATTTCTTTTCATTGCCATCCTCTTCATTAAAGCATCTTTTGTCTGGCATTATATTAGATGGAAGTTAAAAGCAATGCTGATACTTATATCACCAACAGAAATCAACCCAATATAGTTTGTTTCCAATAGAGAATTAAATTCTTATTTTAGATAGTCATATCTATCTTGGATCCATTAATCAAAAGTAAATGTCTAGGAAGCCAGCTGAAATTAAATTAATGCCACACACTTTATAGCCACTGGCTAATATCCAGAGTGCTAAAATGGGAATGCAGAATTATAAAGGCACAGGCATATTGTTTATACGCATTGGCTGAAATCCAAAACACTTACAGTAAGTAGGAGAATAAAACATTAGCAACAGGGCCCTCTACTCCTCACTTTAGGCCACACCAAGCATGGCACTTCAGTAGGGAACAGGTGATAACTATGAAACATAGGCACATAAACCTCCAGGAATAGATTCTTCATGATCCTGGTGCTCACACCTGGCAGACAGCAGAGGAGAAAGAACAACAGGCATAGACACTTACTGACAGTCTCACAAATGGACCAAAGCAACAGTGGTTTGGCTCTCCCTGCAGTGTGACTCTCAGATGAGCAAGGGTGCTGATGGCTTTTCAAGGGTGCTATGCTGGATTGTATTTCACAAAACTACAGGCTGAGCACATTAGCCTCTAACATACTTCTGGTCCTCAATAGGAGCCTGGAGATGTTGCCTCTGAGAGAGGCAGCCAGTCTGATAGTTGGCCTTTGTGAGAAATGGTGCTTAGGAGGAATACCCCTGCCATCTTCAGGGTCTGGAAAAAGCTGTCTGCAGCCTGATGAAGAGCTTTTCAAGACCTTTTATGCCTCCCCAACCTTCTTCCTAATGTAACAGAAATGTAGCAAGGGCATGTACCTCAATTAATATTTTTAAATATTTTATTTTTTAGAAAAAAGAAGTCCTCAGTTGTGATGCTTCACCCTGTTTCATGGCTACGCAGTGCTGACAATGCATAATGAAAAAAGCATGGGTAACCTAGGCAGCTTTCCAAAGGTGGGAAAGACATGTCATGAGACATGTCAAGATTCTTGAGATCTGTATCTGCATCTTAGGGAGATCATCCCAAACTCCAGCTGAGTACATAACTCACAGAAATCACATTGACTTTGTAGTCATTAATTTATTTTTAATATTTATTTGCCATTGGAAATTATTCTGCAAAAGCTTAATAATAGATTTGGCCCAAAGAAGCAGAATCAACATCCCATGGAAAATGTTGAGACACTGGAAAACAAGTTCATATTGATACACAATAAACAAAACAAAACAGAAAAACCCAGGCGTTGTTCATGGGATAGGAATTCTAAAATATTCCATTTTGGGAGTTTGGTAGCTTGCTTGCTGCCCAGCTTGAAAGCATCACCATTTCTGATTTCTCAATGCAGGAAGAAGATCACAATAATTTAAATTTAAAAAAAAAAAAAATTAAAAAAACCCACAACAACAACAACAAAAAACCCACCACAACACACTTTCAGGTTCCATTGTTTATGAACCCATATACTTTACCTTCTTGACCATCACTTTTTTTTTCTACCCTCAGGCTCCTCTGCAGGCAGCATTGGAGTCTTCACTTTTCTTCAATTAAAATGAGAGAAATAGATCAGAGTCTTCAAGGTAAGCTGTTGGGAAAGGTACCATTTTGATATTCCTAAGAGAAAGCTGCAATATTTAAGTAAAACTGTAATTTTCCCACACAGGATCTAATCTGTTCACAACCAGAGGTTTTTCATCAGGAAAATAACCCTCCAATGAGTCGGCTTCATCCCAAACAGTCTAGACAAGGTCTGCAATTATCTTCTGGCTGTTAGATGATTTACAGACAATTCACTACCAAAATCTGATATGTAAAACTCAAACTCTGCAGACACAGATGTTATAGAAAACAAATAAATGAAAGTATCTCTGACAACTGTCTGAACACTATCAATACTTTTGTATTTTTATTTCAAAGCTGCAATTCAGTTGTGTACACACAAGTATCTGATGAGATTCGAAACATTTGAGGGTACCTAAGACATTCACATGAGCTAGACAGAAACGACACAGGACTTGTGGAAACCCTACCGCTTCTGAAACAGCAGCTCCAGACAAACAGGATATCAAAGAAGGTGTTGTTAGATGCTGATGTTTAGACAGCTGAATACCACTCCAAACCTGATTTCTATATATAGCCATTAAGATTTGCTTTTTCATCTCTACCCATAAGTGTATTTATGAGAATCTTGCCCGAAAGTAAACCTAGTTTAAATGAGTTCCAGCTCCATGACTTAAAACCAAGAAGATGAATTTTTTGAAAAACAATTTCTTCTGTAAACTGCTGCCTTTAACAGGGGTACTCAGGGACATCTGTGTACTGTCAGTACCGACACAGGCTTTCCAGAAGTGCAGTAATAGGCAGTTTGATCGAGCAGTTGCTTAATATGCTGCAGAGGGGAGTTTATATACGTATTTGTACGTACAGGAGGGAGACCCTACTCTATTCTGGCAATGCAAAAAGGGATAAAGGCTTGTTCCTGAAGAAAATATGTCTGGCTGACCTCATACATGGTACAGCAGCACTCAGCTAAGGGAAAGGATCGAATCCTCAATGATCACTTTTCAGAACAGAGGCAAACTTTCACTATCGTTTACTATTACTAACAGGATCACAGAGCATTGATGAGGAGAACAGTCTCTGAAAGCTGTGACGGTGTATCAATCTTTTAATTAATTTCATACCTTTATCTCTACCAACATAAAGGTAGTAATAACAGATCAAGGCCTGGGTTCATAGAAGCAACACCCAGACTGTGTTGCAAAAACTAGTTTGGAAGTCTTACAGATTTTTACACTATTATAAAATCAGATAAGTGCCCAGGACACAGCCGTAAAAAGATTGTGGTTGTATTTTCTCCATTTAAATAACCACTATAAGATAAAGAATATTTTATCTTTTGGGGAAAATACAATGAGAGAGAGATTTAATTACACACAGAGACAACAATATACAACTTGATCATTTTTACAGAAAAGCAGATAAAGAGGAGGTATTGTGAGACAAGAAGAGAAGGTTCCTGCATTTCACTGGAATGATGTTAGGAAAGTAGTTCTTCAGAAACATGCAGTATCCTGGGGCAAGAGCTGTTTGTGATACATTTGTGATGACAGCAGTTTGTTAGAGACCCAGATTATAGGGAAATGTTCCAGCATGCAGAAGACTTCAAGGCTTTAACAATATGAAAAGAATGGCAGTGGCTCAACAAAGTAGAAATCCTGAGGGCAGCTGAAGTCAAGGTTAAAGATATTTGGGGCATGGCCTGAGCAGTTAGTTCATCTCACATCCCAGTAGAGAGAGCACATCTATGTAAACAGATGGTATAAACTCATGGCAGGGGCTCTTTATTATTACAGCTCCCACTTCAAAGCTACTCTGCTTAACATCACTGCAAACCTCCGCAGAGCAGCTCAGCTTCACGCTGCCATTCCCTGCCTGTCAGCTTGTCTCACACTCATTGACCCACAGCAACAGGGCCATTCAGCTCAGCTCCTGATGCAGCAGTAGATGAGCTTGTTCTCCTCTTCACAGCAACTGCTCATGCAGCCATGCTTTCAGCATTCCATTACATTGCCATCACTTGCGTGTCTTGTCTTTCTGCCCCAGACTGCATGTGTCTCTGCTACATCCCCTGCAAATGTCACTGCAGCTGCCCCATCTGGGAGCTTCACAGGCCATCTCCACCTGCAGCACCTCCCTTGCAGGAACAGTGCAGCACCACCACTACCGTGTTCCTTGTGGCAATAGTTCAGCACCTACTTCAGTCCCCTGGCATCTGAGGAACATCCGTTTCTTCCCACTACATGTGCACTGCTACAGTCTGACAACTCACGGTCATCCATACAACGCTACTATGGGAAAAGGCAGATTCACCAGTATTCTGCAACCCTTTCAACCATATCTTCTTCCTAAATTGGGGGTAAAACATTCCCTTAAACACGAATGACATCACACCTAGGCTCCTCCAACGAGTGTCTTTGTATTTCATGAACACACAAAAAAAAATGTATGCACATGGGTCCAAGATTTTAATGACCCTTTACAAACAGCTTTCTAAAATATTAAGGAGACATCCTTTTTTTGGGGGCAAGGGTTTGCTGCATACCTTCAGGAGAAGGAAGAGTCATACTTTGATCTATTCTGGTCTTGACAGTCACATGGCTTTGTTTCTTCTTCCTGACCTGGCTTCTGCAAAAAGGGACCATAGATGAAATCAGAGAATGTTGCAAATATCACCCAGCCTCATGTAAAAGTATAATCCCAGTAGGTGTGAGACAGAGCAGAACTAATGATTCTGTGATATGAGTAGCCAAAGTTTCAATCTAGCACACAGATGTTGCAAATTCTGCTTGTAGAAAGAAAGCAAAAGCTACCAACCAAAGAATACAATGTAGTGTATCTGTTCATCCTGCTATCCAGCAACTCATATGACAGTGCTGGAGAATGCCAGACCTTTCACTAAGACTTTTAAAACCACCTTTAATACCATAGGCAATACCTACAAAGCTTTCAGTTTAACTCAAGCTGTGACGAATGAACTCAAATATTAAATGAACCAAGACTCATTTTTTACAGCTTCTGTAAAGAGAAATATGCAAAAGAAACACTTGGTGAGTTGCTGCTCTCTACTGGAGAAAGGATGTAAGAAAGACTACGCCATAAGAATCACATGGCACATGTATGATTTAGCTGTATCAATTCCCTGTATTGCAAGCTATTCTAGTCTTATCTGTGAGCTGATTTATTAATTTTAAAGTGATTTTAATAGTGACTTACCAAATTAAGTCTGCATAAGTAATTTCATACATGATTTCATATGCATGTTTATACCTATCTTAAAATTTTCTGTAGCCAGAAATTTGCTTCTTCTTCCTCCTTCTCCCAAACACGTACATCACCGTATTATGTCATAGTACATCTAAAACACATCTTTTCTATCATATTTGGATTTTACCAAATAATCCAAAGCCGGATCTGGTATATGTGGCACACGGTATAGTGATTGACACTAGGGCACTGTGATGATGACAAAAGAAAGAATTAGGAAAGGAATAGGCTGACAGGGTAAACCCTATGTGTATGATTAACTTTGGGAACATGCTTGAGCACAGGTTTGAAGAGACTAACAGAAGCAGAAGATAGGGTTACTGAATGGCAATCTGGTTGCCTAGTTAACATGCTTTGACTGGAGCAAGAAACACTTTGTTCTCATTAATGGCCATTGATAGAGCTAATGGAACAACACAGAGATCAGTGCCCCTCCCCCCCTGAAGAAAGAGTCCTGAAAGTTACATCTTGCTAAAAGATACTGTTACTAATCCCCTCTCTCCATACTCTAAGTACTGAATAGGGAGTTAGCCTGGGTGAATCACCCTGAGATGAGTCTGAAGTCTGGCAGGATGGAGGTGACAGTAGCCGGAAGGATGAAATCTTTTCTGATGCTCATTTTGGGGTCATGCCCAAAACTGTCCTCATCAAAGCATCTGCCTTCAGACTGTTAGATCACTTCACAGACCTGGTGGGAGAAACACTTACTGCTGTCTGCACCTGACTTGCAATTTAGGGGATGTTTACTTGGCCACTGTATCTATAACCTCTTGCCTAGGTTTTAGCATAGTTCCAGGAGACAGAAACTGAATTTCCCCTCTGAAGTAAGATGCAGCTGCTCTTGAGTACAGCACCCACCTCTTCCCTATTCAGAAATACAGATGAGTAGGAACACATTATCCCCATTCACTGCTCCTTCCACCAACCCACAAAGCATCAAGTCCAGTTCAAAGCCCCTTGTGCAGTTCTCAGAGATATGCCTGGCTGTGGCTGTCACTAACTGCTAGGCTAATTACTTTCACTTTCTGTGAAAAACAAGTAGAGTTAAGACTAAGAAAGTCAGAGGAGCAGCGTATGACTCAAATGGAGACTGAAAAAAGAGGAGGAAGATGTATCCCTCAGTGTTTGTTTAATTGTTTATATCTTCTTTTTTTTTTTTTTTNTTTTTTTTTTTTTTTCTTCTCTCAATACCTGAATCAGTAATTAAAAGGTTTTGTCAATTGGCAATAAAATAAAATCCACCAAGTTGAGACTGTTTTGTCTCTGACATCTTGTACAACTACCTATTGCAAGGTTGTAGGGAAAACAGGGTCAGACACACCTCAGAAATGTACAGAATGAGAAGCAGTAGAAATGAGCTGGAATATAGTAAATTCTGTCTTAAATTAAGGAAAAAGTCATTATGAGCACAGCCAAGCACTTGAGCAGGTGCCTAGGAATACTGTGGAACATCTTGAAGATACTCAGAACTCAACTGGACGAGTCCATGAGCAACCCACTCTAGTCAGACCTGCTTGAAGCAGATGGCTGTACTAGACAATATCCAGAGGTCCCATCCTATTCTATGAATACAGGAAAACCATATTTGCACAAGCTGTACCCAAGATAACTACCCTGCTGGGATGGTTCAGCCAAACATAACTAGCACTCTGTGAGCATGCCAAGACTACTGCCAGCATTAAGCAAGAAATCCAGCAGAACTGCACAAAATGGTAAGGATTTACTGGCTCAGGACTCCACCAGCTCATGGGACTGTGCTCCACTACGTAGTATGAAAGTGCACTACAAAACCACACTGAGGGGCATCTACAGAGATATAGAGAAATACAAATGACCACTATTAAGAATGTATCAAAGGAAACAATAGGTAAGTATTTAAGCAGCTGCATGTGAATGTGCGGTTATTTATGTGTGCATGTGCATGTTGTGCATGTGCGTATGCATGGATGTGTGTAAGATTTTCTTCATTCTGGTATCTTTACATAACTCTGCTAGTAAAAATTTTAAGGATACAACAGGCCTTAGCATAAATGAAGCAGTGATTGTGCACATCTATCGTTTATGAGAATCTCATCTATGAGAAAGCACATACACTTAGCAATAAAGATGAAGGATGAGTTCTTGTCTCCCTTGCAGCCAGACTCCCTCAGGTCACCATTTCAGGTGGTGTGTGAATCACTTTGTTGGAAAATCAGCACGCACGCTTTGAGTCAAATCTGGTCAGACGTTGTTTTGAAAAAGAACTGGAAAGAAGGCAGAATAGCTCCTGCCACTCTTTATCTCCTTGGTGAAGTCTGGGTGAAGCCCCTATTGAGTTGTTCCCATTTGCTTTCAGATCTACGAAAAGGTAGACATGAATAGTGAGGGAGAGGGGGTGGTGAGGCTCTGCCATGGTCTCTCTTTGCTGATTAGCCAGTCTAACTTAGGAAGTAAGTGTAGTGTGATGCATCTTATGCAGGGATAATATCACTGCCACACTGCTATACAGTGTCTAGAAGCCTCCAAACAACGCACTAGTATCAACAGATTCATGAGTAGTTTGACTGCTATACAGCTGTACTGCATCCTCTCCGATACAAAGGCCAACACTTCAGCCCAGGAAGGTAGCCAGTCACTTGGCAAAGAAGTGAAATTCATAATACCAGTAATAATACAGCACATCTGGAGTGGAGACAAAGCACAGCACTCACAAGAGACAGCTGGGGAGTATTGTAGTATATATTCAGGGTTTGGGTTTTTTTTTTATGTTGGCCTCTCACTCTAATTGAGAACAGGCTTGTGTTGAAGACCTCAGGTGATCTTGGCTCTCCACATATTTCTGCCTGTCAAGAAAAGGAGATAGACGGAACTGCTTCTTGTGCCTTCTTCCTCCTTGTGCAGAAAGCATGTTTCTTCCACTAAATTATTTGAGATTTGAGGACCCTTACAGGCATGGCTTGATCCATCCTTGGCTTGGTCAGTCTTAAACATTGCTACAACTCAACACAGAGAGGTAATCATCTCTAAGAGAGCTCCATCCTAATCTTTTCAGGTCTTGAAACGTATCTTGAAACGAAAGTAGTAAGAACCCACATTCCACACTGCCCTGTAGATACAGCATTCAGTGAAACCTTGCCCTCTGCCATTCCAAAAGCACCAGCAGAGCACCTGCCCAGTCCATGGCCAACTAACAGCGCCCGTGCTCAGCATGGCAAACTGCCTTTGGGAGTTTGGCATAAAGTAAATTTAACACTCTCGCCATCCTCCTTGTCTTTATTACTGCGGGAAAAACAGTAGCAGCACAGAAGAGAATCACAGCTCATGGCATTCCTGGCATTTTGATACTGCACACGGATTTGGTTGGGNGTTGAAAAACTTTCATATGTTTTAGTTACATTATACTATGACAAGCATTAGACATTTCTCAGGCAACACCCTGAGCAGGTTTCTGCTTTTCTTCTGGACTTGGTGAAATGATGATTTCTTATCATGCTTCACCCATATGGGGTGTGCAGGATGATGGAGAGCTCTAGGCTGAACACATCACGTTTGTGAATCCCTGTATGTACATACCAGCATGTTATAGGTCTCCTGATACATAAATCACCTGTGGACCAGATGCAGTTTTGTTACAAGAGTGATGCATAATTGGAGGGTGATATCTTTAGGACACTGGAAGAAATCTGAGTACAGATTGGTTATTAACATGGACTGCAACCCAGTATAACTAAATAAATTATCTTCAATTAACCCGTTTTTTCCAGAGATTTTATAAAGCTCAGGCATTATACAAAAGTAATCATAGCATTCCCTAAGTGAGGCATAGCAGCTATAAGAGCGATAGAGACTAACGAAAACCTACTTTCTAGAAGTGTTTTTGAATTGAAATATGCATCTAATGGGTATGTTAAGTAACTATAGTCCACACACCTGGCTTGTGGGTGGATATGTACATTAATTCACCACCTTAGAAATGTATTAGAAGAACACTGTTAAGATTTCAGGGTCAAGAATTTAAAAGACAGATGATGTAAAAAGTGAGGTAGTGCCTGAAGAACTGTAATTCAGCTCCTTTGTGAGATTGAAATATGATAAATTGTGGAACTGAGTGATCCTAATCTTTTTCTTATCTTTTCCTTTTAAAGTACTTCTCTTTCTCTCAGTGCTCAAAGCCTGGGGCTGGTCTGTACTCATTTACAGCCATTTTCCTCATTCTGTGTATGGCCTCAGGACATGCTTATTCAAATCCTGCTATGAAGACAGAAGGCTTAATTTCCTCATGGGATTTCCCACAAGTAGCAAGTGTAAAACATCTGCCCGAGTCCTTCAGTGCTACAGTGAGGGAAGGTGAAGTGACACATGACTGTCTAGTACTTCTTGCTTGGTTGACAGCACCGTGTCTGAAGGCTTCATGAACAAATGTTGTTATCCCCAAAAACATCCTTTACCTGTGAGTACAAGAAATAGAGAGAAGTTAAAATAAAAAAAATATTGCTCAAGTGACAACCCAGTTTGAAGGCCCGAAATGTTCTGACTTCTTAGCAAAATTAGCATGCTCTGTATCTAACACCCAGGTTCTGAGATTTCATAAAACCATAGAATCATTTTGGTTGGAAAAGATCTGAGGACTCAGAATTCCTGCAAATCTGAAGCCATCCACTGTAGCACCCAGTTTTGGGCATGATTCAAAGCCCTGAAAGATGGTGCTATTGCAAAGCTCCTCAGATCCACCCATTGCATGGACAGCAGCCAGTGGGAGACCATCCTGAGGCTCATATTTGGCAAAGGGGAGCAGAGCCAACGTGTGTGTACTACCATGTTTCTCACATCACGTCTGCTCTAAAATTGCCAAGTGAATAAAAAGGAAACTTAATCATACGCATTTTACTGACACTCGTGGGTGTCACCTCAGACTAATCTCAGTTCATGAAGTAGACGACAGCTGCAACAGTTTAGCATTTCTAGTGTGCACCATTGCATTTTGCCAGTAGCTGCAGAGCTGTGTGCTGGCAGGGTTCCTGGGTTCCCTTCCAGTTCTAGCAGGGAGTATTTTGTTTGCTTCAATTCCTCTTGCAACTAAACCATGTCCACTTGTTGCCTTTAGGTCCTTTTCTTCTTTTCCAGCTACTTCCGGCTATATAATTTGCCTCTGGTCTCTTCCTTATCATGCCTACCCCATTTGTCCTGCTATATCCTTGCTCTCATCAGACATCGACCCCAATGCTCACCAAATTTACACTTAGTCCTCCTAATTCCTAAACCACAGCTTTCACCTGGGATTGAGGAAACTAGTGAAATTTTTAGTTCTGGTCACTACACGAGAAATTGTTTCTGTGCTTCATAGGAAAAAAATCCTTGAATAAAAGCCAGCAGCTGTCTTAGAAATCACCTGGAAATTAGGCAACATGACATGAGTAGTTAATAGAAAAGCATAGAAGGGGTAGGTAAAGCCATTTATCAGTTCAATTCAGATTCATGGACAAGATTAACATCATTCACAAGGAGCTAAAATCTTGCCCTCTCTGAAATTTCTATGAACTTTAGTGAGACAGGGATTTTCCTGTAGTCTCTACTTTTAAGTTACCAAATGCAAAAATCTGTACATTAGGAGTCTCTAAATGCCAGACACCAAGAATTAATCAAACTGTGGTTCTGCCTTCTGTACTGTTTTCCTTTTCAAATCTGAGGTTCATATATATTACGTTATGCACCTCGCAAGTGGAGTGTATGTTCCCGTTTTATACCGTTTAGAAATTACCAGTAAATTCTACTCATTTTGGTAAAGTTGCTTTAAGAGAAAGGCACTATTTGTTGCAAATCCACCAAATATGTTCTTAATCATTGTGTCTCTTGGAGTGAGAGTTCTGCTTTACTTCCCATTTAGAAAGAAGAGGAAAAGTAAATTGTCTTGCACTTCAAAATTACTTTTTTTAAGTCTTAAAGTCATTACTCCCCACTTTTATTGCATATGCAATATATTTATACCCACTTATTCTGGGCTTACAATATATTCATGGCCCAAGATAATGAATGCTTTCAATTCATACCAGCTTCCAGGCTCAGGCTTAAGAACATTACCTATGCCAAGAGTTATCAATAATAAAAATCATGATTTTTTGACACTGAAAAAATAAATTTCTGGTATTTTATACCTGAGGCCTAATCCTGTGTTCACTCACATCTGTCTAAAACACAGGAGTTCAATGAAATCAAAGGAGTGGTACAAGGAGGAAACCGAGATCCAGTCTTGATCCTGCACTGATTTGTTACTTCAGTAGGCATAGGATGGTTTGAAACAAGGAAATCAGGCACTACAGTTGTCCTCCAAAATGTTGGGGTTTTTTGTTTGTTTGTTTGTGGTTTGGTTTTGGTTTTGTTTTGTTTTGTTTCCCTTTTGTCCACCATTGCTCCCATCCTCAAGTCATTAAATGCCAGGATGACTGTTAAATGTCTAACCTCAGAATAGTTCCCAGAACAACCAGCACATTGACCAAAGACCTCAGCAAGTTAACATCCACCTAGAATGGCAGAAGTAGATGACTGGAAACCTTTTCCTGTTTTGCAGTTTGATCCATCACTTGGGCTGCAACCAAGTGCTGCTTCCAGACAGTCCTCAATATCTTTTTCTAAAAGGAAAGCCACTGAAGTAATTTCTCCCCATAGGCATGCACACAAATCTTAAACAATATTCTTTGTTTCCAGATGAAAGGAACAGTAACGGCTGTTTACATGGGTAGTTTTGTTCCAAAAGGTGCTTAAACACCCCTTGTACCCAACAGCATGATAGAATCTTGTTCAAGATTCAGTTTCCAGAACTTGACCTCTACTCTCCAAGCATATTGGGATAGCACTCTGCATTTACAAGCAAACAGACCTGGAAGCCAACCCCCCAAAATTATTTTCTTACTCTCATGCACACACACACACACATTTCATTGTATCCCCAAGACATATTTTGCTTAACCTTACAATGACCCTAATTTCCAATGTGCTTCCAAAATTTGTTGTTTTCTTTATCTCTATATCTATCACCAAATCTACAGAAAAATACACCAACATGTTTCACAAAGAGAATTTACTTAGTTTTGTCAGAAGTCCTCAGGCTTAATAGTCTGAAGTGGTTTGGAAACCTGATAACCTGAAGTCCTGAAGACCTTTTTCCTACTTCTTGGTAGAAGCAATTGTGACTTATTGGCTACATATAGAACAGCATGCCAGCTGAACACAAAATTGCTGTAAGAGCTAGAAAATAATCTGACAGGTGGATGGGCCTCATGCACAAGAGAACTAATGGTGTAGATGCAAAATTACTGTTCTTGAAGGTAAGAACTAGGCTCAGGTTTTGTATAGCCCACCCATGTAGACACTACCTTGGTCAGTGTCACCTCTGGTGTCATGTAGGACCTTCATCTAGAAAATAAAGAATTCAATATAATTTCCTTCCAAGTCTGAAGAGGCTTAAAGCCCCATCCCAACACTTAAAAAATACATCACCAATGGATATTCAGGGAAAGTGGAAGAAGTGATGTAAAGAGCAGTCTTGCACTGTGTCGCTTTGAAAAAAAAGAAAATTCAAGACTCATTACCTTGAAAGCAACTTCACTCCATGGCATTCTGTTTAATTGTGACCACTCTTCCCTGTCATCTAGCTAGTTGTGTTTTCTGCCGTGCCAATTGCTTTCCACTATCAAATCAGACCAGGGAGAGCTTCCACATGATTGACTCAAAATAACAAAAGGAAAACCTGGATTTTATCAGTTCACTGTCCATTAATAAAGTTAATTATCTAACAGAATACAAACATCTGACTTGTCACAAAGACGGGGAACAAATTCGAAATAAAGCCACTGTGTTGAAGCCTGTAGAAGTTGCGGTTGGGATAAGTCTCTTTGCCACAAAATATGGACACGCAAAATCTCTGGGTTGCTATCTGTGTAAACTGATCCAGTCCTAATCGTCCTTCATGTGCATGCTCAATTTGGCAACACGAAATAACTTAAAAATAGAAACAAATAACAATCTGGTTTCACTGCCAGGACAATATGAATGGGAAAAGAGGGCCTTAGCATCAACGTGACCCAAGTCCTAGGTGAGTGGAGTTGTTTCTTTCACAACTGTTTGCAAATGCATGTTTACATGGCTCTCCGCAGGCAGCTGAAAGTGTTTGCCAAGGGCTCGACATGCCCCCACAGGGCTTTAGCAGGGACTTGATCAGATTACTTGACTTTGCTCCAGTCTGGGACTCAGTAGTTCCGTTGTGTTTCAACTTTTGTTATGCTTAACTCAAGAAAAATGTCCCACTTTTTAAAGAACTTTTTTTCTGAAAACAGTATTTTAACCTTCCTTGAGTCTTCTTAGTTCGTTTTCTAAAATGTGCCCATTACAAGGACCTCTCTAGTCACAAAGTGATAATGAGCCATCAGGCCCCAGTGGAAATCCCCACATTTAAGTTACAAACATGCCCCTGGCACCCCTCCTTCCCTTCCCATAAGCTTCCCGATGCCAACCATACATAGCATTTCTGCTTCTGCCCTGAGGGTACCACACACCCTGGTGCACAGGGGTCAAATGCAACCCCCTGGAAAGACTGAATGAGTGCAGGGTTTCTGATACCAGGCTTCTGTTTTTGGAGGTGTGAACAACTTCTCTCCTGCTGCAGCAGTCAGGATCCTCTGGGCAGTTCGGACACTCCAGCCCCCTCCTCACTGCTTAATCAAACCACGAACCCCCTGTCAGTGGGTGCATTCATTACCTTAAGCTGCAAACATGTGTGGGAGGGCAGATTCCACACTCTGTAGTCACTACACCTCTGCTCAGGCCTGATTTAGAAAGTTTTCAAACACGGTCCACTCAGATCCTTTCTCGGTTGTCCTCTTCTATCTTCCAGCAGCAGAGTAGTGACATTTCTAGGTTAGCTTAGAGCACCATCTCATTGCCCAAGTGTGCCCTCATGGGTTTACACAGCAAAATTCACTGCCAAAAGCACTCAGTGGCCCAAACCCTGAAATCTCACTGTTTCCCCAGAGCCTGCCTAAGCCTTCCCTGAACAAAAACCATAAGGCCTCTGAGGAAAGGAGAGGGGGTGAGGGGATTAGCATTAAAAGCGATGGCCACGGCAACAAGCTTTCAGAGATCATGTTTCCCCCAGGCTGATCTGAAAGTACTTCATTCACTGCAGTTTGGATTAAGTGGTATTAGGAATTGCCCAACATACATAAGGCAGAGACAGTCCCAGGGCTCTGTTCAGACTGGCTGCAATAGGTGTGGCTACTGAGCTGTAGATATCTGGCCTAATGGGATACTGATACATAGCTCCTACATGATCTACACAGGCTTCCCAGTAATCAAATTATACTTGGGATCCACCAGCTTCCTCCATTTACATAAAACTCTACCTCAACCTTACTTTAAAAAGAGGAGAGGGGGCATAAGAGGATTTACATGTGGGAAATTTAAACATTTGACTCCAGGTTGTGGTTGTGACTCCCTGTGACTTTCCGACAAGGATTCAAGACAGTCTTATGCTCTGCTCTTCCTCCACCACCTGTGCATTTCCTGCTGTACACTGTAGGGTGCAGTCATCCCCTGTCCTAACATCTGGACTCCTGTAAACTTTGTATGTCATAAGGACTCCACTTTTTTAACGATGTTGCATGTAGTTTGGGAGAAGGAGCAGGTAACTGCAGCCACGTGAGGATCCAGTGGCTGCTCTGCTGCCAAACAGTTCTGTATTAACATCCTCACCTTTATGCCTCACCCTATGGCAAGGATTTGCTGGGTGAATAAAGAATACATTTTCTTACATGTGCCTCCCTAGACACCATATGAGAATAGCAGCAACCCTAGTTTGTCTTTTACTTTACAGTATCCAGAAAAAAGCCACTTCACCTACTGGGTGCCCTCAGCTTCACAGGTACACACAGAAAGTGCATACACCTCTGGACTCACACACATAGACATGCAGACACACCAGACTCATTGTGCCCATTGTCTATAAGAACCACCTTGAAATTACCACTGTTAATGACAATGGGTAGGCAAAAGAGAAAGGCCCAGAGCCTTCCTCCTTGTCTTTTTTTGTATTTCTGTGTGTAGGAAGTTCTGATTTGTATGAAGGCAAGAACAATTTCAAAAATGGTCATTAAAAATAAAAATCTTACTCGAAAAGAATTTTTCAAAACAGTTTTGACTCATTTGGGAAACATCCAGTGTTTTGATTTGAAACTGTTTGATAGAATCAAGACAAACCACACTTCACAATACTGATTTTTCCTCAGTAATATTCTCTACAGATCCCAAATTAAGTTATGTTTAATTTTTCCTGGACTTCAATCCAGAAAAGTATTTACTGTTTGATTTCAGGTGCACTAAGCCTCCTTTGTTCTAGTGTTTCAGTTTAAAATAACCCTAATCTTCCCGCCTACAAACATGCCTTTAAAGCATACGCTTACACTGCAACCCCTGTTCACTTTCTTTCACAGGTATCTCTTGGGTCACACAAATCTTTTGTTCCAGTATGTTTTCTGAGAAGGCTGAACATTTGCATAGTTATTTGAATAGGTAAAGAACAAAATGTCCTTTAGAGAACTGCACAGTACAAGAAAACTACTTTTTTTTTTCTTTTGCTGTTTATTTTATTATACCATATAAGTCAGAACAGCACAAAGAAGGATTAATCTAAGAGAGTCATAGCAAAGAAACCCAAAATACAGGGCCAGATTTGGTACTGACACTAAGGATAGAGCCACTGATAACTGAAGAGCTTCCTAATAACTGAAGATGGAGAAAAGTCCCATCTAAGTGATGTAGAAACATGAAGGAAGGAAAGAAAAATACTAAACAATTGGAAATAAAAGCCAAAGTCAAATAAACTAGTCACCTGAAAAGTGTGAGAAAATCTTTAGGATTATGAAGCAATCTTTGTTGAATTTTTTGCCATTTATTTTGCAACCTCACAGCAAGCAATCTTTACCAACCCAAACGGAACTATATCAGTTGTTTTCATATACCACATGGTTGAGCTGGAAGCCAGCAACCCCTGCCCTACAAATTACAAAGATGCCCTACTTGACTACCTGGTATGTCCTCTTCTGCATCATTATCTGATAAGTCGTCTTGTTGTTTTAGAAAAACAGATTTAGTTTACTGAGAAAGAAAACAGAGAAAACCAAAGTGAAACCCACAGAAAATTATTTTTATATAGCATAGTTTCTTTGTTCTTATCTTGGTATTTTTATAACGTGAGAGAGAAGCTTTTCTGTGTTTATAAAACCTATTGTAGCATGTATTTTGAAAGAAAAAAAGGATAACTGTACTTGAAATAAATTCAGTTAGAGTATATTTTCAGAAGAGATTAGACAAGTTTTGTGGGGGAAAAAAAAGAAATGTCAATCAGTGTTGAGTGGTGAACACACGATAATGAATGCATAGTTGAGTTTGTTATTTTTTATTGAAGACTTCTGCAATAACACTCTTTATGTAATTTCATGAGACATATATATAATGTATATTGATATATCTGTAAAAATGTCACATTTTGTATATGTACACATTCACATATACACACATGCATTCAGAGGAATAGATGTATAGATACATACTCTGTATTTCACTCATGGCTAATTTCAGGTGTTGAAAATAACGCCGTTTTCTAAAACCTCTCCACATTTTTAGGCCAGGTTCATTCCCAAAGCTGATCCACCAAAACACTACAAGGAGAACACTTTTATGTGAGAGATATGACTGTGCAATTGTACAGCATTGACAAGATGGCTGTGCTAATTCTTCAATCCTAAAATCAAGTGCCACAGGCATGGAAACAAAAGCCAGTTATAACAAGAGTTCCTTTGGCTAGTGTTAAAAGCAACCACTATAAAACTGCAACTTGAAAACCTTTTAAACCACCTCTCTGAAATACAAAGGTGTATCAACTGACTCATTTTATAAAGTGCATCCAGTTCATGCCAGATGCAACAAGAGGAGCAGCTGGTCATTCAGTTCTGCAGTCTAAGTTGGAAACACTCCTCTCTCCCTACTCAAAATCATTAAGTTAAAAAAGAAAATGAAAATAATTCATTAAACAAAGCTAACCAGCAAGATAAAAACCAGAACAGACTAAAACAATTCTGAATACAACCTAGCTTAGATGAAAGGCCAATGAAATATGGAACCCAGCCCCATATAGATTTACCTGGCTTAGCCTGTGAAATGTCAGTGTAATAGACCATTGCTGGAAAGATAAGTAGGGCCAAGGTCTGAAACAGAACACTTAACAATGAGAACTTTGTTAGAAAAGTTTTCTATTCTATATGTATTTATTAGCTGCAATTTACTTCATTTATTAATAAAATCTTGCCCTGGATTCTTGACTGATGTCATAAGAGCTTGATGTCAGTTTCTTCTATTCTAAAAATTCTATATTTTAAACTACACTTTGAGCAAACTAAAACTAAACCTATATTGGTTTTTTAACTGAAAAAAGCTTCACCCAACTTCCCAGATAACTCTTGTTGCCAGGTACAATGAGGCATAGAAAATTAATGCAGTGGACACTTACAGATGGTGAATCAGCTTTTTGGTGATAACCATCAGTGAAATCTCCATAGTACTTCAAAGCATGTGTGGAAAGCACTGGGCGTTTGTGTCAGGGAGAACAGATATTAGATCTCATTATTCCTAGTAAAACCACTGGAGAAGCATAAAAGGTGCCCTTTTAGTGAGCCCCAAATAAAGACAGAAAGCCTCTTCTTACAACAAAAAAAAATGGTATTCAGCCTATGCAGTAGGGTATCAAGTGACCTGAATAAACTATTGCATCTGTTCCCCCAAAACATACACTTCTTTTACACTTTTGTTGAGGGATTGCTTGGAGGACACAGGTGTATTCCCCATGCAGCATGTATTATGACTTTGAAAACAAAGCATCTTTCTCCAAGATGACGAATCCCAAGCTATGAATTGCTTGCCTAGACATTTAAAGCAGATAAAAGTAGGAAGAGGTTTACTGCAAGATCTACTGTAAAGTACTACAATGGTAAAGAAGCCAAGATAGACATAAAAGAATGTCATCTAATGGGACAACTGTGTTTAAGAGGGAAAACTACTTTAACAGGTTAAAACTGTTATTCTGTCCTGAAATGAGACCTATGGAAGGACACTGGTTCCTTCACAACATAGTTGTATCTGAAAATACGCTGGGGTCAAAATAAGTGTGTTTTCTGTTGGTTCATAAACCTGTAAATCCAACACAGGCAAGGGCACTGACACAACTGCTTCTGCTCCAGCTCCAACTGAAGGATCAAGGATCTCTTAAGGTCTCAGAACAGGGCTTACATGAGTTTTAGCAGGTGCTTCTAGCTTTTTTCTGTTCCTTTGGATAGGGATGCGTTTCATCAAGAAAACAGTGTATATGAGCAGGTTTCTATTCCTGCTCATACCTTAACTGCTGTATATTTATATATGCTATATGTGCTATATAGTTATATAACTATATGCTATATAGTTATATAGATACATAGTTATAGCTATAGCTATATAGCCACAGTTATTTAGATATATAGTTATATATGTTATATATGGTTCCTATACCTGCTCATACCTCTTTTCAGTTCTAGTTGTCTACTTTCATATAACTCCTATTACAGCTACTATGATTAAGCAGCTACTATGAACAGTGAAATCCAAGATACAGAAACATTAGCACAATCAATAAAGTGGGTGACAGGAGACAAAGAGAAGTCTGGCACTTTATTTATTAATTTTTTACAATCCAGGTTGAATCCTTGGAGGTGACAGTGAAACATTGTTTTGTTGACATCCCTTACTCTTTTCCCTTGAAAACACTATCCACTTGATGCAAAAATGCAGATACTAATAGAATAATCACTATGTGTCTGGTGTTATTTGTATTTCTGTAGTAAGTCAGGTGTTACGTGTAGCTGTCCATGTTTGCTATCCATAATGCTTACAACTAATGTTGCTTAGATCATGGATAACATTAATGCAGGTAGATGATCACTTTCTCACCTTTTCCGTATCTTCTAGATTTGTTCATGGCATTTTGAACACCTTTAGCTTCTGCAAGGCCTAGCTATTAGGAGTTGTTATTTACACCAATGTCTGAACTTCCAAAATCCTACAATTTTTGATGGACATCAGAGGAACTGTTTTGTTTTGTTATTTTTTAAATTAATGGACAGTTTTTAAAATGTTGGCCTGATTAAAGAGATGGTGTATACCGCATTGTTGTCTGAGGACATTCAGACATCATTGTTAACACCTGGCACAGCCACAGAAGTAATCTGTTCTACAGAACAGAAGTTTCTTTCTCTGGAACTTCAGTGGTGATGGGATTCAATGACATCCTCATCATTCTTGTTATAAAATCTTGCTCAAAGAAAGCAGAAATTAGGCAAACGAATAGTAGGTTGGTTAGCTTAAGTTGATCTATTTCCATACAATCTGATTAATTACAATTACTGTGTCCTATGATCTCTAGGTAACAAAACCTTTAGGTACTAATAAAATGTTTCATTACATCAGCTTTCATAGCTGGAAGCAGTTGAACAATTTTCAGGTATGTAAGTGTGATGAGCCTGGAACTTAGTGCTCATGTTTACAAGCCAGACCACTTAAGATAGTATATTCAACATTTCCAACTATGCTACATCTGCAATCATAATCTATAGCATATACTAACGCATGATTCATACTATGGCTCAACACAATAGAAATAGATGGGCTATCATTGCATGCTGCTGCACTCCACTTCTTAGTAATAGTACTGACAGCAAGTTTATTTAAATCAAGACCATTAAAATCAGTGACTTAAGTCAATAACTTAAGTCAAATTTATGTAATTAACTGATCTGATTTTATTTTATTTAACATCACCTTTATCAAGTATGACAGCCTTGGTAAAAATCTGTTCAGATCTCAATGTCCTTATTTTCCAAGCATGAAAATTTAAAATGTGAAAACTTCAAAATTTTGAAAGCTGTTTAACAACATTAAAAAACATAAGTACTATATTTCTTTGGAAAATATAATCCTTTGAAATGTCAAGAAAACAGCAGCAGCCTTGTAAAAATCTAGTAACTGTAATTACAATTTTTGGCACCTTTCAGTTAGGCATGAAAAGTTAATGTTTGGTTTGGGTTTTTGTTTGTTTGTTTGTGTTGTTGTTGTTGTTTTGGTTTGGGGTTTTGTTTGTTTGTTTTTTATTTATGTGGTTTGTTTGAAGGCTTTTTTGTTGTTTGTGTTTGGTTTGGTTTGGTTTTCTTTAACCACACAGTAGTCCCTGGACAGAACAAACAGAAAATACAACACACTTTCTGCCTCTTCTTTGACACTTCTGTAGTTAAACAGTCCCATGTTCTATTAGTTCCTTCTAAGTACCTGGGTTTGGGAAGCTTATGGCCTCAACTCCAATCTCTACTTCCAGAGCTAACATGCCCTTTTTCCTTTCTTAGCAGGAAGAATTACAGAGGTTTTCAGGAGCAGCAGCTGGAAGTGTCTTTTCTCACTCAGGCTGCTCTTACCAGCATGTAGTTGCCCAGTCAAGGCTAACATGACAGGAATAATCTGTAAAGAGGACATGTCTTATTAAAGTTATGGCCACCCACTTTGCTCCCTTACTCTATCTAGCTTCCCACACATCTTGCCTGTCAATCCTTCCTTGTGCTAACAGGAATAAATAACAAGCAAACGTGAAGTGGCAGACACAGAATTTCCCTCTCACTGTAGGAGTCAGAAAAAATGGATCTTCAGAGGTGGAACCAACAGAAGATCCCTGTTATTAAGTTTGCAATTGATTTTACAGAGACTAAATTGGGAAGTTGAAATTCACCTTTCCCTTACAAGCCAACAATAGGCCTGTCCCAAGGAATTGGTCACCATTTGTGGTTTTTTTATGAGGTGCAAAAAGACATTTTTCTGCTGCTTTTGGTTTCTCCGGTTACTCAAGCAAGTTACTTACTGAATTTGAGTTTTTACGGTTCACAGCATCACATTACACAAACACAAACTATTATTGATGCACCACAGCCTTACGACTTTGAGAAAAATAAGTAGAAAGAAAAAACCCTTTTGATGTAGCAGTTGCTGAAAATTCCTCCTGAGGTCACTCATCTGAAGAACAGCTCTCCATTTGCAGCAAAGACAGACTTGCCAGGGGATATTTTTAATGCCTTGGATAGTTTATATGTAAATATTAATTGGTGGATCCTACACAAGCAAGTGCAGCACTAACTTTTCGCTTGCTAATACTGAGTAATCCGGTGTGTCAGCACCAGTTGCAGAGGCTTCTGGAAATTTGTAGACAGGGGGTTCAGTACTTCCAACCTCACCATTCATAGCAATATTGCAGACTTCCATCAATTTTCACAACGAAGCTATGAAAAGTAGAACTTGCAGCAGGCATCCACATCTGGACGTTCTCAAAGTAATTGCATGTAAATGGGCCAGGGGGAGAGTATTTAACTGCAAAGCAACATACTGTGAGAGGATAGCAAGCATTCAGCTTAGGTACTTGAAACAAGCACGCAATAATCAGCAGCAATCTGCCTTGCTCCAGCTGTAGATTTAAAAGGAAAGATTTAAGGAGTACACTTTGTCTTCTGTACACTAGCACAATCCATATGTGTGTATAAATATGCATATATGTATATATACGTCTATCCACATACAAAAGTCCATTGGACTGTGAAGCCTGCATGAGCAACCAGCCCAGCAAAAATGACATCCCAGCTTTGCAAGAAGTGTTCGTAGGAAATAAATGTAGCTGTATGCTCTCAGATGTAAAACTCGATGTTTGAAATATCAAATCTAAATACCAGGGATATCATATAGGGATGGCAAAGAGCAAAGGCCCGTTAGGTTGACCTTTCAGAAAAAGCTATTGAGGTGAGAGGCAGGTGACAGAGGACTTCTGCGTCCATGATCACGTGGCGTCTGTTCACTGTTTCTGGCTCTAAGGGCTGAGATGTGAACAACCATGGGTGGGTACAGAACACACAAACCCATGGCAACAACAGTAAGAGGAGCTTTAATGAGAGCAATATTAAATGCCTTTGACACCTATTAGTGAAACAATGATAAAAATAGTATTAGGTCAGGCGAATCTGCAGAGAACAATATTATTTAAACTCAGACAGTTGAAGCAACCAATAAACTGTTTGGTTTCAGCTGTTTGGTTTGTTTCAATTGTCATGACTAAAATAGACAAAAATATAATTGTCAATACTGTGCATTAGACATCATTTCAAACCACAAATACGTTTAGAATAGGCAGAAATGAGATTACACATTCAGGTGGCTGAGTTCAGATGGCAAGTTTTGGAAATGCTAAAAGACTCACCCAAGGTCACATTAATAATTTTTGGTGGAACTCAGGTTAGACTCAAGATGGTTTGGTATCTTACAGTGATTCACTTCAGCAACTGTTTTACTTGGGTCACAATGTAAACCAAATTATTTCGGGTTTTTGTTGATTTGGTTGTGGTTTTTTGTTGTTTTGTTTTTTGGGTTTTTGTTTGTTTGTTTGTTTGGGTTTTTTTTGTCAGCTGTAATAATGAGCAGATACCCTACCTTCTGTCAGGAGAGGAGAAAATTTTTTGCTACTTAAAAATTGCTAATGAAAGAAGAATGGGTCTTTAAGAAGTCAAAAAGGACTTCTCAAACAGATTTCACATTTAAACAAGTTGAATTATTTAATAATTTTATTCAGAACCCAGTTTACCCTTCTAACCTGTTCTCCTGAGAGAACAGCTTCACCAGATGCCAAATCACTCCATGTAAAAATGTATATCAGATCTTAATAATATCTCCAGTTCAAAACCAGAGGTACACATTTTCTTTCATTGAGCATTTGATGCACTTTTCCTAAATAAAAACCATCCTCTTGGTACATTGTTAGACTAACGTGTTTAGGACATGTTGCGTTTGTTGTGGGTTTTTTTTGTTTGTTTGGTTGGGGATTTTGGAGGGTTTTTGTTTTGTTGTTTGGATTTTATGTGTGTTTTGGTTTTGTTTGGGTTTTTGGTGGGATTTGTTTGGTTAGGTTTTTTTTTTTTTGTTAATTTTATTTATTTTGATAGCTACTAATACATGCCTGACCTCAAAAAATGTTTTCTCTAATTAGAAAATGCTCCTAGCTAGAGATGTCAAGTCATACTTTCAAATAAGGAACGTCAAGTTAACCCAAAGAGGAATATCTCTTAATCCACAACTTGAATCATATAAGATATTTTATGTAACCAAATATGTTTGGTTACATCAAAACCAGATTGCTGTCCAATTCCAGGAATATCAAATTATTTACTTGAAGTGAGCCCATAAAGAACAATCTGACTGCCATGTTTTAGCCTGAGGAGTCCTTACTGTGAAGAAAAGCTGCACATGCATACAAGAACAAAAAATGCTTTCACATCTTCCCATAAAACCGAAAATAAAATTATAAAATAAATAAGATGCATTGGGAATTCATGGGAAAACTGACACACATAATTTAATGTCTTGCCATAGCCAGCATAAAGGGTCCTAAATTTTCCAACTAGCTTGGACTTTCCAACTTCACTGTGGTTTATTTGCTGATAAGAGATGCTACTCTCTGGCTGAAATAACAACAAGCAACTTCAAATGGAAAGATCTGTGGGTCAATGGCAAAGAACATTCTGTGCTTCAAGGCTTTTACGGCCAAATGGGAGCTCTGGTTTAAGGGCAGAAGTGTTATACAAACAGTGTCTGGTATCTCATAAAACTTGAAATCTTTGGGTAGGACAAGACAACTTCTTCCCAGAGTCCCACAAGAGAGTCTGAGACCTAGATGAGAGGACAAGTTGTGGTAGGTGACTTTGAAAAACCATTGCTATTAATAATATAGTATAATAAATAGTCCTGCAAGGAAAGGTATACAGTTACATGGAAACAGAGAACAGCTGAATAGTATTAAATCAACAAGTCAGCCTTGTGACTTCACCAGTCCTAGTATTTGTAACTTGCATATCCTGGAGAAGACCTATCGTGTTTTTATCTTGCTTTGCTGGGGTTTGGGGACCAGGCACCACCCCCATCCCTAATCCATTCACTTCCACCCCTTCAGCATAAGGTTAGAGTGTCAGAAATTCATTTAACTGAGAGGCAGGGCAATGGCCATTTTCTCTTTCACCCTCAGATTGCACTATGATCTCCAAGGGCTTACTTAGATCCATCCTTGGTTATTCTCAGTTCCAAGAGGAGTTGCTCTGGCCCCTTATGGACCTTAAACCCTACTTTTTACATAAAAGTAATATCTTACACCCTATTCTAGAAACAGCTGAAAGAGTACAGATAGATTAATGGCAAATATCTGCTTCAGAAGAATCAAGGACAATCAAACCCAGTATTTTTCCTTTTAGCAGCAACAGGCATTTTACTAGCACAAGTAAGCAGTAGCAGATACTTTAAATGTCTCTCTTACTGGGACAAGGTTTCATATATGCTTTCCTTGACAAATTAATCCAGATTAACTAATTCGTGTTCGTATCTTAATCTGCCTCAAATTTGAATGAGTCCACATTAGAGTCTCACACCAATGAGTATAATTGGCAGCATCTGCACCAAGGCTATTTTCAATTATGTCATCACTGGGACTTGGGAGCTCCAGTCTGTGGTTCTTGGGGTTACACAGACCTGAGCCTCTCTCAGAGCCTTTCCTGGGGACTTGTAGGAAGATCCTTCTACCTCTTCAAACCCAGAGAGGAAAGAACAGAGTTGTTTAACCTGTGTCCTCCTTGCAAAGCAGCCAGCTCACCAGATCAAGCAATAGGATTGCTTGGCTTCTACCTTTTACCTCAGGCTACACACGAAACTCCACATATGGAACATACCTATGCTCACATCAGTTTTTTAAATGCATGAACAGCAACTGGGTTAAAAAAAGACTGGACAAGAGCTTTTTCAGGGCACACTGAAGAATCATTAGCTTGTCATAGTCACTAAGCAACATGAGCATTGGTATCTCAGGATGTTTCTTTTAACACGATCTAATGCATTTTCCATTGGAGCTGTTCGCTAAAATTCAAGGCAGATATGTGAATTGCATATGTCAGTTCGACAGGGGATTGAGAAACCTCTGATGAAATGTGTAGATAGTTGCTTTTTGAACTTCTTGAAGGTCCAGCTCTCTGTCCTTGCTGCCTCTAGCATTTTGTTGCAATGAACCACCTTGGGTTACAGTCAGTATGTTACAAAGTTTTATTGATGCCTATACATAAAGAACCACATAACAAATTAAAAGGACTATTGTAAGGAAAACAAAAAATAGCCATGATGAGTAGTCAGTAACTTTGATGCCCCTTCATCCTGGATCACTGGGTAAAGTAATTAATAGATTTATTTCTTAAAAGTGTACTGAAAGTTGCTTTAGAACAGAAGAAAAGCACAAGCAGTTGACAAATAGATTTCCCAAAGCACAAGGCAAATTTAAATGCCCATTTCTCTGTAACTTGGCATCATTGAAATGTCTCACTTAGTGGAGTGCACATGAATATATTGTGATGTCTCCTGTGGACATCACCTAAACTGTCCAGGAAAAAGAAAAAAAAAATCAGGGTTTAGTTTCTTAAATATACATTGGAAGGGTTTCTTTTATGCTTCCACCCACTTTTAAATATTTATCATTCCTTTTACTGTAATTCAAACACATAGCTTGTGGAAAAAAAGTCCGAAGTTAATCAGTGAGAGTCTGTCAGCCCCCACACGCACTTTTGCTAATTTTTCTTTTTTTTTTTTAATTTACTAAGAAGCAGTGTTTAGTCAGGAAGATGCAGATACCAATTAAATCAGTTCAAAAATTGATATAGCAAAAGCTTAGACTTGAACTTAAGTAGGAAGCAGCTGCACTGGGTCAAGATGTCATTGACCTTTGTTATTTGTTAATAGTGTTCTGGGGAATTCATTGCTTTCACAACAGTGTCTGTGGAATGACATGTGGGAACATTTCTCAGATGCTTCAGTGCAGCGTCTAGTAACTTGCCCCACAAGATGCACACAAAGAGACAGGATTTTCCTGCAGTGTCTAACGCAGGGTTGTCAAACTCATTTCACCAGGGCCCCAATCAGCCTCTCAGTTGTCTTCAAAGTGCCAAATGTAATTTTAGCACTGTAGGAATGTAATTTTTTTACACCCCTGGTCTAAGGTGAGTGTGTGCATTCTGGCCACTGCACATGGTGGAGAAATCCTTTATGGAAGAGGCGACAGCATTGTGAAACACTGCAGATGCCTGTGAAACAGTCATATAACTAAGCCTTAAAAAAAAAAACAAAACCACAAACAAACAAAAAAAAATAAAACCTCAAAACCAACAACGACAAAAACCAAACAAAAAAACCCAAGCAACCCTCCCCAACAACCCAGAGTCTATGAAGCCTTATTTCAACAATTTGAAGGTGCAACCTTAAAATAAATCATTGCTAACTTCTAATAAAGTAAATTCCCATTAAAATGGGACAGCGTTAGATTAGCATTCGTTTAATCACATTGGTCTTGAGATTGTTCCACTGGTTCGCTTTAAACAAACGTCACACTGACAAGGTCTAAAGTGCTGTAAATTTACACGAAAAAAAAAAGAATGCACATTTGTCATAAAAAGCACATTGTTGGGCTTCATCTGCACATAATCCTGCACCAGGTGAGCTGAAAGTATATTTTCAGATTAATTTTGTTAGCTGTGGTATATTAATTTTGTTGGCTGTGGTATTGTATCCATAAATCTGTGACCTGCATCTCATTTATTCTAATGTTTTTTTGCACTACTTTGGCAATAAAAAGCAGTCTTGAAACAGGAAACAAGCACAACTGAAGTCAGTGGAATACCTCATATACTTACAGCACTTCAACACCTTTGAGGCCTGGATAAAAGTGCAAAGTGATATAGACCAGAGCACCACTGTGCTACCCACTATGTACATACACATGGTTCTGGTCTGGTCTAGCGTAAAAGAGATGAAACAAAAGATGACTACAGCTGAAATGAGGAGCACCAGGAAATTGATCTCTCTGCTCGATCCAGCTATGTAACAACTAATGGAAAAGGAGATAGAGGAAGAGACAAAAGAGATGCGACAAAACGTAATATATAGCATGTAACTCCTGCCACATTTGAAGGACAGGCCGGAGAAAACACAGGCTCATCTGTGCTCAAAATTGCACAGTTCAGGCATCTTTAAGTAAACTTGAACACCTTTTTTTGAGCTCAGAAGAGATGAGTTGCAAGAGAGAAAGCAGCGCCCCACAAGACTCTGGCAAGGCAGCAGCTGCAGCTCAGCAGACCTTGTACTCTCTATAGCAAAATAAACTTGATTTCCATAGTCCCACCTTTTACATAGGCTGTGAGCACCTGGGAATCAATACCTATCCATACTGTTCCAAAACAGTAGAGGAAAAATACAACTTTATCAGCAGGAAAAGTTTATAGTAATCCAATGTTAAAAAGGTCTTCGGCCAGCACTAATAATATAGCTGCACGATCATGTTCAGGGTAACGGCTAGACTGACAACAGGTTCTACCTTTGAAATTAAAAAAAAAAAAAAAAAATTACAAGACAGAGTTTGAAAATATTATGTTAAACTTGGGGACCAAGTAACACATCAGGATATTTACATCTCCTGTAAGCAGACCAAAGATAGAAACATTTTCATAAGCATTTCTGTACAATCTATTTTTTCCCACCACCTCCTATGTACTATAACAATGCATTTGGTAAAGTAGGTGTTCATCCCATACCTCCTGATCAAATTTTGTTTACTGTCTTCTTTCCCAGACTTCATATTAGTAATGACCTCCATAAAGATGCATTCAGTCACTGTTAAAAATTAAGCGGGGGTGGTAACGAGTGTACTGGGGAAGGAGAAGCTGGGTTGGCAGCTGTGTCTTCCAGTCCAGCAGCACATCACAAACCTTTACCTTTCATGGAGCTTATCACTACATCTCGACCTTAGGAAGGAAATGAATCAGAAGTGGGATGACCCAACTCCAATTAGTCACACCCAAGTCAGCTGTAGCCTTGCTTCTAAATCAGTTCTGAATAGGAACCAATTAAAGGTGGGGGAAAAGAAAAATAATCTGTATGAGTCTGTATGAGAAGGAAGTAGAGTCTGCCCTCTATGGCTCAGCCCCACCTGCCTACCTTAAGTGGCTACAGAGAGCCCTGCCTGCCTTTGTCACTAAATTGGAAAATGGCAGAGGCCAATTCCAGTCATCTGACATGTGCTAGGATTGCATGGGCCTTATTAGTTGTTCAAACAGGATGACTGAACCGCTTCTTTAAACAGGTCTGCTCTTTGCAGTTCCTCTTCTGCACCCTAATCCCTTTTCCGTTCAGGATGCTGGATCAGGTCAGCAAGTAAAATGCCCTTTGATTGAATCCTTAGCTGGAAACATCAACCTAATGTAAAAGCTACTGTCTTGAATGATTAGATCTCCTAAGTCACATAAAAACAGTATAATAATTTCAAAATAAAAGTTTATAATAACCCACTGTGGGGGCTTTACATGGTACTTCATAGCATCTGAAGCCTCAGGGGAGGATCTTTAAAGAATTAAAAGTGATTGGAGATGTCTGAGGATTTGAAATTTTTGGAAGAGAACACTCCTTTCTTCCTGTGGTGGCTGATCACAGCAGCCCTGACCCATGATATAAGCATCATTGCTAGAGATGGAAGAAGTTATTTTTTCACTAAATTCAACAAATAGAGGGCTGGTTTTTGATGTCAAAAAAGCTCTAGAACGTAAAACTTTTTTGCATTCAGCTGCTGACAAAAGAAATGCTGGTAGTGTCAAATAAGAAATAATTTACATTCTAAATGGGGCTAAAATTGTGGGCACTGAATGAGTTATTTTTAGTGGCCAACTTTCTGGATTGACCTGCAATTCAGGACAGCCATTTTCAGCCAATTTGAAAGAGCATAATGTTTCAAAAGGTAAGTATATGTGCAACAAAAAGTCAAAAGCGAATTTTTGATATCTTTCACTGATTCATCTTTGAAGCATTTCATTTAACACACTAGTTTGTTACATTCTGACTGTATTAGGAATACAGTAGTGTTTTAATTATAATTTCAGTACTTTATACTCTTTTCTTGCAAAAGACAATCTTAATCTACCATGTTCACATGTTTTAATTTTTTTTACCTTGTATGAACTTTACATTACCAGGAATCTAAATTAGAAATTTGTTTCTCGGTTAGCAATTGATAGGAGTGACTCTATATCCCTGTGCTACCTAAAGCTACAAATGATTACTTCTCTAATTCATTGCTCAATAAAAGGGTGATGTGACAGTTCCCAGAATGCCTCTACGTCTATTTTAGGAGGTAAAAAGAGAGTATATGAAAATGTGCAGAGATGTAGAAGCATGGATAAGGAACAGTGACCATTGACTGGGCCATCAGTTGCACTCCTGAACATGTTAAGACCCTTAAATGTAAGAGTGTGGGTGAGGGAGAATGACCACACATTGGTGTCAAGTGGTACCCTCTAGCTGTTTCCAAGAAGTGGGCGCTGAGGCAGCTTCCGTAAGCTCACCTCCTGTTTATCCCACTCCTTTTTTATTTTTGGAGTCTGCGTTGCTTGTAGTTGTAGCAGGGGATGTTGAAAAGGAATTGCCACATTCAGGGCAGTTTTCCCAACTGACAAGGGTCATGCTCGCCAGTTATGAGGACTAAACAGACTAAGCTGGGGGAAAGGGGAGAGTCATAGGTGTCTGCACCTCCTGATTCATTGGGGAGACCTTGAGGAAATGTGCTGCAGGGCAGTACAAGTCAGAATTACAACCTTAAAGGTTAAGCTGGAGGCAGAAGATGGTGCTCTTTCTCAGGCAATTGCAGCATCAAGAAAGAGTGATACCTGCTTTGTGATCTTGAACCTGTAGAAAGAGAAGATGAAGCAATGACTCAACTAGCCTGAGCACCCAAAATGATGCCATCAACATAAGGTGAGTCATGAACAGACGACGTCAGCATACTTTGCAAAGCACTGCCTGCTACCACAAACATTCAAAGACTGAAAATCGAGGAATCACTCTTTCCTTTGATTTTAAGGAATTATTTGTATCTTTTTCCTGTTTTCCTACAGAGTGGAATATCATCCATTACCATTCTCTCTGACGCTTTTGAAGTTCTAACCATGTGTTTGAATTTGAGCACACACAGACAAGTTCTTGTGAAAAAGACATCTGTCACCATTTCCTAAACTTATAAGTGATGCAATTCCTGCTTTCAAAATTGCCAGGCATCTGACAGTGAAAAGATCTGGCAAAGGCCATGCTGTACTTTACAGGAGGAAGTGAAATCAGTAACTGCTACAGTATCAAAAAGCAAGTAAATTGAGAGGGGCCACATCAACCATATCATATTCAGCGTATAGAGATCCAGGAGTCTAAATTTGCTTCAAGTTCTCGTGGGTAAACAAGTTTGGGGTTGATGTTAAAAGTATTCAACTAATTCAATCAATCATTTTGCTGTAAATGTTCCTGTAAAAGGTTTAACACTAAATGGAAAATTGTCTTCTCTAGAGGTTAGTATTTTTCAGAACTCTCTTCATGCTCTATTACTTTTGTTACATGATTATTGACTGTATTAATTTGAAGTCTTGGCTAATGAACAGATTTCTTCTCTTTCTCACTTAATTCATTCATTTTCAGACAATTGCAGTTGTGATTGTTACTTGCTCAAATTCCTGATCAGCGTATCTGAACTTAGTGATACATTTGCCTGATTTTACAGATTAAGGTTTAATTGAAAAATTAATAATTATATTCAAAGATGCTTTACTTTTCACCATTTTGAGTTGTCTTAGACTTCTAGATAAAGACCAGCAGAACAAGAGAGGCTGATTGCTGCTGGGAGTTACACTTAGGACAAATCTTTTGCATCTCATAAGAACAGTCTCAAGCAGCTGCAGAGCCGTTCTGAACTATCATCAGCCATCAGCCTTGTTGAGCCTTGTTACTAGTTGAGCTGAAAGCAGCTTTTCTGAAAATTTCCAGGGAAATCAAATACAAATCCTGCTCATTTCACCAGAACAAAAGAAGTGTATAATAAATTAAATGGACATGTTTCATATTCTTAACAAGCTGATGGGAAGAGAAGGGGAAATTTCATTTGATAAATAAAAAAGACTGAAAGACACATGAAGTTGAGTAGTTTATTTGTAAGAGGGGGTTTCTTTGTTTAACATATATGTGACTGTAACAGTGTCTGAGACCCTTGGCTGGATTAATTTTTCTTTTAAATAATCCCAGATAACAAAGCTATAAGCTAAGAACCTTTTTTTGTACTCAGTCCTGTGAGTTAATCCATATCCAAACCTCCAGCCAAATTCTGAAGCAGAACTGGAAATAGGTAAGTATGCAGGAAGACCTGCAAGACTGTAGGCAAAGAAAGGAAGAGCATGTGGGAAGGAGTGAAGAACCGGTCAGTCTGGGCTGATCCAGCAAATTACATAATATTTGATTAAGAGGCACCTAGGCATTGGCAGGACAGCCCACCATCGAAAAAAAAAAAGAAAAAAAAAATCACAAAAGCTGACAGGCACCTTCTGAAAGTGACCAAAATGCTTTAGTTGTATTTCTACATAATCTGCTGCACAGCCGAGATAACTTGGGAGAGAGATCAATTAGTGGAGCTGTAAATCTGATATGCCAAATCACTTTCAGAAAACAAAAGGAGACCTCACAGCCATCAAACAAAGCACAGACCTCTTAGGTCATAACACAGACTCTTCATTACAACAAAACACTCTCGCTCCTGCGAGTAAGGATATCCCTGAGCACTGCACAGGTTCTGTCCAGAGTGCATCTTGCTACAGGTTGTCCAAGATGGATTGCTTTCCCTGTTGAAATGCTAAATGAAAACAATTTGTTTAGCTACATCCACCTAAATTTTGTTACAAAAGGTTAAGTTGTACTAAGTTAACTTAGCTAAACTGTGCTAAATTTGGGAAATGTTTTCACTAAATCTGTGCAATTGATTTAAAGAACTTTTATTCTTTGCTAAGAATACAAAAAATGTTGGTTCAAAATATTCTTACTATTGATCACATACAGGAATTGTGAGGTCTTGCTGGACATATTGGTTGCTTCTTGTGCCTACATCCTCATATGAGAACTGGGATCTCTGGCTGAACTGTGTAGTCCGTAAAGTGTGCACATGCCCCCACAACACTTTTCTCTGTGCAACCAGAGCCTTAAAAAATCATGGAATCATTTGGTTGGAAAAGACCTTTAAGATCCCCAAGTCCAACTGTAAACCTAACACTGCCAAGTCCACACTGAAGTCATGTCCCTTAGGACCTCATCTACACATCTTTTAAACATCTCCAGGGATGGTAACTCAACCACTTCCCTGGGCAGCCTGTTCCAATGCCTGACAACCCTTTCAGTGAAGAATTTTTTTCCTAATATCTAATATAAACTTCCCCTGGCGCAACATGAAACCATTTCTTCTCGTCCTATTCCTTGCTACTGTGGGACAATAAAGACTACCAATCTCAAAAACTATGTTTAGCTGTTCCAACAAAGCTAGGACAAAATGCAGCTGTTTGAATAAGGAAACTGTGTTCCTTTCCATCTCACCCAAAGCCTCACTTCAGAGCTGCTCCTTGCTGTGTGTAGGTTCCCTCTTCCTTTTCTTGTCTCCTACGTCACTCTCCCAATGCAGGTATCCTGCTTGTCTCCCTCCCTCCCTGCTTCGGCCTGGACCATTCTGTCAAACAATGTACCCTCAGCTGCCCTCAGAAAAGAGAGCTTTCTGGGATTTTAAGTTGATACAAAGTGGAGAAACCACGGTGCATTGAGTGAGCAGTATTCACGCTGCCTGCCATGTGTCTTTGACAGAGTAAACTAATATATTAATACAGCAAAATAATCACAAATTCAAGTAATCTACAGTCTACTGGAAGTGCCCCATGTATTATTCAAATTAGTTGTGTTCCCATATTCCAGAATAAAACAGTATTTTATCATATAATTCATTTTTGCCTTAAATACTTGTTTGCAAATGCATGTATTTTCAGCCTGTAGCCAAGTCCTGAAAAGAAAAAAAGAAAACTTATCTCACTCAAAACCACCAGTTTTCACAGAAAATGTAGTAACAGATTTTTTTTATTTTTTTTTTTTTAATGATCTTTAATATGCATATGACCCAGTAGAGACTAAATCTGCTTTCTGGAAGTTGTAAAAAATATAGTTACATATTTACATGTATGACATTCTGAGAACCTTATTTTGATTCTTTCTTATTTTGAGTCTCCCAATACCCAGTGTTTTGGTGGTTTTGCTCTTTGGGGGTTGAGTTTTTTTAATGGCATTTTTTGGCGGCTTAGGGTTTTTTGGTGTTTTTGTGTGTGTGTGTTTGTGAGTTTGTTTTTGTTTGGATTTTGTTGTTGTTGCTTTTGTTTGTTTATTTGTTTTAAGGTAAGGAAGTGTTTAGTTGCCACTGGAAAAGATTAAAATTGACAATCTGGAAAGGAAAAAAAAAATGGAGTTATATGTAATTCAATAGAATATGAAGAACAGTTCATACCATTAAAATTTTGAAGTGGAATTTAAGCAGAGTGTAACTACCAAAGCTGAAAATCAAAGACACTTAATACTTTTGTTTTAGTAAAGAAATTCACTGTGTAGTAATTCCTACAATTGATCAGAACCTTAATTCACTTGTTGAAACAAGCTGTAAGCACCTTAAGCAAACCAGCAACACTTTCCATCATCTTTTACTAATAATCTTGTGCACTTTATCATTCTGTATTTAAAAATGTCTCAAATTTACTACTGCCTTGGCTCATCCTAAGCAAAACTAAGTCCTTTTTATTTCGTAGTAACTTACATAAATACTCTTAATGAAACTGCTTTTCCTTTGCGTGTACATAATTAAGGTGTGGTCAGTTATCTACTTAGTGAAAGAGAGGAAGCAGAACTATTTGTTGAAAAAAATCTGTTTACTTGTTATCATAACATTTTGCAGAAGGTGGCTAACTTGCTTAATTCCTTGTCAAGGAAAAGATCTAAACAATTTATTTTAACATTCTCAGTTAATCTAGGTAATATTTAAATATTTAATTTGTATATTTGATATATTTTAGATTCACATCAAAGTTCAAAACTAAATCTAAGTGTGTACTTATTCCAATCGTATATCTCATTACATTAAACTTTATTTCAGTCTGTTATCAAAATAAATATTCTGACATTTTTGTATGTATTTTTTTCCATTTTGTTTCCACGGACAAGTCTTACAAGGATTTCCCTATCTTCAGACTGAAAACAAGAATTAAAATACCATGCTTTTCTGGGAAATTTAATTTGGTAAATAAAAGGGACTGAAAAGCACATACACACAAAATGAACCATTTCCCACAACTTTTCTGAGTATCTCTTACAGATGAATAAAGCAAGGCTCAGAAAAATTATGGACTTCACCAAAGTTTAACAAGCAAAATCAGAAACAGAATCCAGGTGAAACGGATTCACAATTCCACAGTCACAATGGCATTTTTTTTTTGTTTATAAGGTTCATAGGCATCATCTAAACCTCATGGCACTTTAGTAGCCACTCTTTAAGAACCTCTTTGACAAAGGGATGTAAAAAAAAACTTCCAAAATTCAAGGCAGACCAGCCTGCTTTTTGCCCTTTCTTACCACTTAAAGCTCTTGCATAAGTATTTCAAGAGTCAAATCAAATATTTTATTGATAGTCAAAGCAGTTTTTTTTCATACTTTACTTCAGACTAAGAGTACATGCTTTTTATTTTCTCCCACACACATTGAAACTTCTCTTATTTGAGGTATAACTAATTATTGCTTCTTGCCGTTTATTAAACTAGCTTGTACATTGGATGGCTATCATTGCAGTCTAGAATTTTTTGCTATTTAAAACACTTTGGATACTTTGAGGGTGGTCTAACAATAGGCTTACATATATATCATCTACAGCAGTATTTTTTAAATCCGGCGTTATGTTTCCTAACTCTTCACGTACAACCTTTCTCATTTGGTTAGATTGCTATTTGCTTTCTCGTAAAGGGAACAGCATAACAGAATCCACTTTGTATAGGGGATTTTCACTGCTGGTTTGACTAATCCCACTGAAGACCGTGGTAGCACTCCCACCAGTTTCCCACCCTGAAGGCTGGCTGAAGTACAGCGTCACATTCACACTCACTGCCACTGGAAGCCCCTGCTCTGGAGCAGCCCAGAAAGCAGCAGAAGCCGGGTGGATTTCAGTCACCAAATCCATTAATTCAGTTTTGGAGTCAGAATGCCCTTATGAGAAAAGTGCAAGATATTGGTACTATTTCTTGCATGCCAGGCAGCTAATAACTTCCGAATTCAGTCACAGGGAAGCTATTATGCTACCTTGCAATTAAGCTTTTAATAATAGTTTTCTTCCAGAGCAGGAAGATAAAACTAAGTGTGTGAGAATTCCCCCAGAGTTCACTTCAGTGCCAACAAATATGGTAGGCTACGCTTATCCATTGAATGACTGAAGTTGGACAGATGAAAAGAGATCAAGCAGCAAAACCATGTCTGAAGGTGACCACAAAGTCACTTGCTCTTCTGTCAGGAGTCAAACAACGTAGCCTTTTCATTGTTTGCCCCTCCAGACCCTAAGGACTTACTGATAAAGCAGCATTGTGACAGGTTCACTAGTCACATTTCATCCTAGGAAAGCAGATTGGAACATCGCCCCACTAACAAGAGGAACTGTCATGAAGGTGGTTCTGGGAGCACCAGCTTTTGTTAGGTTTATATTGTGTGAGGCATCTAGCCGATAATCTATAGTTGTCCCATGTTCAGCAGTACTACAACAATTCACATCAACTCACAGTTTTACCCATTCATTCTGCAGCAGGATTTTTCTCCATCCAAAAAGCTATCTGGAGCTAAAGTAAAATAAAATGCTAATTAAATATGGAGGCCAAATACATGTCCGTTGGGTAAGGTGCATCTCATATAAAATGCAACTTTTTAGTTCTTAGTCACCATCCTTGTTCAATCAAATAACATTTACAAAAACTACTTGTAAATTACATTTATATTACAGCAGTATCTAGAAGACCTAGATGAGAGAAAGATCCCCTTGTTAAGACAATATATATATAACTAGGAGACAAGATGGTTTGAAACTGAGACACAAGTTCTGTACACAAAACTGATACCTTTTAGCATGCAGCTCTCAGGGCCTACCACTGTTCCTTCCTAACCAAGATGATGCATGGCTCTGTCAATTCTTGTATGTCGAAACTTGGCAAGAAGGTGACTGAACAGGTTTTTATTGCAGGAAATGTAACTTCTCCAGTCTGCCTCAAAAGAAACCTCAAAAATTAACCACAGCCAGCAGTATGTAGAGAAACCTAGAATTTCTAGAGTAAAAATCTCTGGTAACTGTCTTATAATATCAATGGCAGACCATCACATGGGCATTTGTGTATTCTTGCATTCTTGGTTCGAAGCCAAACAACTACTGGGAAAGGCCAAATAACAGCCATGAATGGAAGAGCGACTGATGGAGACTGAGATGAAATCTGGTAGAAGTGTTTGGCAGTCTGTACATATTAAATGGGAAAAGCAGCCATCACTAAGCTCAAAAGTGAGAAAAGAATTCTCATAAGGCCTATTAAAAGATGAAGAAATTAAAGGTCTACCAGAACAAATCAATTAGCTAATGAAACTCTGGAACTAGATGAAAACTGAAAGTGGGAGGAGGGGAAAAAAAGGGGGAAATGAGATCAAATAACAGCTGTGGGATGCAAGAAGCTGCAGAAAGTAGAAAACCAGACCCAAAATGTGGCAGCATCTGGCAGAAAGAGGGAGAAGAGCAGTGGGAAACCAGAACAATAGGAACAGAGAGTTTGGGAAAGCTGGTTGGACAACGCTGTGTACGAGCGTACCCAGATGGGTGACTGCACAGACATATTCAGGCTAAAGTGTACCCAGCCCATTTTGGAAGCAGAAAGCAAGCCTGATCAGAGGAGGAAGTCAAGGAAGTAAAAGACATGGAATTAATGAGATATGAATCAAGAAGATAACATCAGGAAGCAAGGATGGAGATACTGTTAATATTTAGTGGGACAGTATTCAAGCCCAGAAGGATTGAAGTTTTATAGTGATGCTATAAGAAATGCAACAAATATTAGACACTATAGATATGGACTGACTTACCTCAGAGTATCACATTTGTTGTTGCATAGTCTAATCTCCATACCCTTTAAGCTTGAATCGTTTCTATTACTATGGAAGTTTGTGGGAAAGCATTCAGAATCTCTCTTCCGGCCTCTTCTTACAGAAACTACGTTCCTGATGAGGGGAAGGTTGCCATGCCACATGTTGAAGAATTATTTTCCAAAGAGAAACGTGGTCCCAGTTTCTTAAAGATATTCAGATACCTATTCAGGTGCATCACAGAACCTCTTCTGTAGGTGAGGCTTTCCAAATCCCACAAACATTTTAGTGAACTTAAGGCTATGAACAGGTAACTATTTTGAGCAGGACTTTGTATGAAAACTACCTACATTACTTTAAAAAATTATGATCAATAATTCACGGAGATGACAATAAGTACTGACTTTCTAACACTGTTAGGGTAGAATGAGCATTTACACTTCTATAAGGAGTTATCTGGGTGTACAGAATGAGCTGGAATAATCTTGAGGCACGATTTCCTAAGAAAATGAAGCTAACACAGTCATAGCATAATAGCTGGAATCACCCCTCCCCTTTCTCTCCAATTTACTGCCCATTTTTATCCAAAATTATGAGAGGAATTGAAGACTCAAAGACCCAAGGTTCTTACAAGTTTCAGGAACAGCAGGAGAAAGAGAAAAAAGCTGAATTGATGCCCTAGTGTGTGAGGGGAACACACAAACTTGAGTTAAACAGTTAACACTCCTGTTCTGTGAGTCTTCTCACAGGTAGGTCATGATCAGCTGTGACATACATTACTTCTGCCCAAACTGTGAGAAGAAGATACTAGGAAGAAGATGGGGGTCCTGGCTTACCACAGCAGGAATGAGATCATTCTTATGAGATCCCAACAAGATCTTTCATAAATGAGAAACAGTTGTAGTGAAAAAATAAGGTAAAATGCAGGATCTGTAGTGAAGACTGGTTTATTTTCTTTTGTTCCACCCTAGTAAGGTCTATCTGAAATATCACATTGTTTTTATTCCTTGGTTAAACAAAATTATTTATTTTAATCGAAATACCATCAGTCAAACTTGCAGGTAGAATAAGTCAGAGGGATGTCAGCAGAAAATATTTAACTCTAACGCTAGAATTATGTTCTTCCACAGAGCATAAAGCTAAAATGATCAAAAGAAATGAGAAAAGTGAAGCAGCTGGTGAAAAAGGACAAAGTCTTTGCCTCAAGTCCTAAAGGCTGTGCCCTTCAGGGAGCAAAATGGCCCACAGTACAAATGAGTGTCTGCTGAATTTAAAGTTGCAGAGCACTGAGCACAAAAGCATTTTGCTTTCAAAGCTGTCATATCAAGCAAACTATAGTTGTCATATTACAAATTAAAAAGTTTTGTGAGATTAACAACTGGGCAATGGACATGGAAGGTACTGAATAATCCTTTGTATTTGTGCTTTACTTACACTTTCCTATTAGCCTGGAAAACCAGGAAGAATAAAAAGAGGGAAGAGAGGGAGAGGGAGAGGGAGAGGGAGAGGGAGAGGGAGAGGGAGAGGGAGAGGAAGAGAGAGAGAAGGAGAGAGAGGAAGAAAGAGAAGAAGAGAGAGAGGAAA